>OZ005735.1:158329479-158629479 GCA_963930755.1 Eudasyphora cyanicolor | reverse complement strand
GTTTTGGGTCATTTTAAGTCATTTGAGCAATGCCCGTCCGTCCGTCTGTCTGTCTGCTGGCTGGTGCGCACTATAACTCTCGAAAGGAGTAACCGATTGACATCAAATTTGGTATGTGGTAATATTTTTTTCTATCTCCGGCTAAGTTCGAAGATGGACCATATTGGTCCACTCCTTCTAATACCTCCCCCACAAAGGGTTAAAATGTTGTGAAATATTGATTCTTTAATAACTGCTATACTACTTATTCGAATCTTTTGAAATTCCACACATAGTATTAGCTTATTAGTCGCTATCAACTAGAGAAAAATGGTTTGGTACCTCCCACACAAATGCACCATTTTGCACCAAAAGTTAACAGCTTATAACATTAACAGTGTATAAAAATACTTGAAATTTTGTACAGTATTATGCTTTTATATTGCCTACAGTCCAGGGAAAAATGGGTGTTGTTGCCACGCCCCTTTTGGTACCTCCCACACAAAGGTACCTTTTTGCACCAAAAGTTAACAGCTTATAACATTAAAACCAGTGTATAAAAATACTTGAAATTTTGTACAGTGTAATGTTTTTATAGTGTCTATAGCCCTGTGAAAAATGGGCGTTATCGCCACGCCCCTTTTTGTACCTCCCACACAAAATGCCCAAATCATACCACAATTTAATGTCTCATAACGTTTATACCAGTGCACATAAATGCTTATAAGTCGGCACAGTGCAATGCATTTAAAGTATCTAATGTTCAGAGATAAAAAGGTGTATTTGATAAACCCCTTCTGACAGAATAATTCGAGTAATATTCAATATTACATTACTCACAAAGTGAGGGTATACCTTAGTCGGTTTACCCGATTGAAAATTTCTTACTTGTTTTATTTACATAAAGGATGCTGTTTAAGATTTAATTGGAATTTACTAGATTTCTCCAACTGTTTCAACCTCGAGCCAGATGTGACCAGGTCATGCCTTTGGAGTGCAATTCCGTCTCGGTTGATCTTCACCATGTTCCAGTATGCGCAGTAGTCGTTTACTCAAAGCATAAACAGTCGCATACTTCTTCCTCATCTCCACAGCTTTTGCAGAAGTCATTGGAGTCAATACCCAATCTTCTGGCGTATTCGCCGTCAGATAGTGTCCCGTCAGAACTGATACTAACGAAGACAATCTTTTCCTCTCTAGAGCGAGAAGATATTTTGATCTTCTCATGTCATACCTTGGCCAGATTTGTCTAGCTATCCTACAGGTGCCGATTTCTGTTCATCTTTCGTTGGACTGCGTGATTTCCTATTGCCTAAGCCAAAGCTTGCACGTGCATAGTGGCGCACCAATATATGCAAATTCTTCGAAAATGTAACGTAATTGTAATGTCGTCCCTTCCCTAGCAAGTTCATCGGCATTGCAATTTCCAAGGAAATCCCTATGCCTAGGCACCCATATGAGGTGTATGTTAAACTGCTCAGCCATCTCGTTAAGATATCTGCGGGAAACTAAGTTTTTCACCGTGAACTGCGAAACCAACCTTTTCATCAAGATTCGAACCATCCGTATAGAAGAGGATATGATTTTTCTTACCTGGTATTCTGCCATCCCAATCATAGTGATGTAGTTCCTCTCGAAGATGAACACCGTTGGTATATAGTCCACTCTGTCGTTTACCATAGCACTACACTTTGATATCCTCATGTGACCGTAGTTCTTGTACCTGCCGTTAATAATGAAAAACAACATAAGCCAAATGGCCACCACGACTACGCCCTATGTCCTCGATAGCCTCACGAATTCTATCTTTGAGGTCGTGAATCGCTTGGCTGTTGGCGTAGACCTTATCATCCACGTGCCCCCAAAGGAAGAAGTCGCAAGGTGTTAAATCACAAGATCTCGGTGGCCAGTTGTGATCACCTCTTCTAAAGATAACACGGTCCGGAAACTTTTCCCGTAACAGAGCAATGGTTTCGTTGCTTGTGTGGCACGTAGCGCCGTATTGTAGAAAGTAAACGTTGTCCAGATCAATACCATCCAACTCCGACCATAAAAAATCATTAATCATCTCTCGATAGCGCAATCCATTCACCGTAACTGTTGATCCAACCTCATTTTCCAAAATGTAAGGTCCAATGACCCCGCTGGACCATTAACCGCACCAAACAGTCACACGTTGTGGATGGAGAGGCTTCTCAACAACAACTCTTGGGTTTTCCGAGCCCCATATGCGACAATTTTGCTTGTTGACGTAGCCACCGAGGTGGAAATGGGACTCATCAGTCAAGATGATTTTTCGATGGAATTCCGGATCATTTTCATGCATTTCAAGGACCCAATCAGCAATGACACGACGTTGTTGATGATCGGCCGGCTTGAGTTCTTGTGTTAACTGAACTTTATAAGCCTTAAGACCCAAGTCTTTATGCAAGATTCGGAGTAATGACGTTTGTGGAATGCCCAATTCCAAAGAACGACGAGGAATGGACAAACCTGGGTTTTCTTCAACACTTTGGGCTACAGCAGCAATATTCTCAGTTGTTCTTGAGCAACGTGCACGGGTTTTATCCTTCACATCACTAACTTGTTCCAACAGCTCGAATTTTTCCACCAATTTCTGTATTGCGGTCCGACAAGGTGCTTCACGACGACGCAAAAATGCTTTAGTTTGGCGAACTGTGACTGCAAGATTTTCACCACTTTTGTAGTGAATTTTAATAATTTCATTGCGTTGTTGAATCGTGTATCGTTCCACTTTTATACCCTACACCGCATTGTGGTACAGGGTATTATAACTTTGTGCATTTGTTGGTAACACCCAAAAGGAGAAGAAATAGACCCATCGTTTATTATACCGATCGACTTAGAATCACTTTCTGAGTTGATTTAGCTTTTTTAGTCCGTCTGTTTGTCTGACCATCTGTCTGTCTGTCCGTCTCTCTGTCTGTGCATGTAATCTTGTAATCAAAGTACAGGTCGCAATTATGGTTCGATCTCGATGAAACTTTACACTTATCATTTTTTTGGCCCAAGGACGATCTCTATTGAATTTGGTTAAAATCGGTTCAGATTTAGGTATAGCCCCCATATATACATATGTTACCCCCGATTTGACATGTAAGCGCTGTAAAAACTTTATTTTATATCCGATCAATATGAAATTCGGCAGAAAGAGGTTTCTTATTATACATATGAATGAATACTGTTAAATTTGGAAGAAATCGGATACGTTACGATTTACGTATACGTTACCACCGATTTGACATGTAAGCGCTGTAAAAATGTTATTTTATTTCCGATCAGTGCGAAATTCGGTAAAAAGAGGTTTCCTATTATATGAATGAACACTGTCAAAGTTTGAAGAAATCGGTTGAAATTTAGATACAGCCCCCATAAATACGTTACCCCCTATTTGACATGTAAGCGCTGTACAAATGTTATTTTTTATCCGATCAGTGCGAAATTCGGCAAAAAGAAGTTTCTTTCTACATGAAGGAATACTGCGAAATTCGGAGAAAATCGGTTAAGATTTAGATATAGCCCTCATATATATGTTACCCCCCGATTTGACATGTAAGCTCTGTAAAGACTGTATTTTATATCCGGTCAGTATGAAATTCGGCAGAAAGTGGTTTCCTATTATATGAATGAACACTTTTAAATTTGGAAGAAATCGGTTCAGATTTAGATATAGCCCCCATATATGTTACCCCCGATTTGACATGTAAGCGCTGTATAGACTGCATTTTATATCCGATCAGTACGAAATTCGACAGAAAGAGGTCTTTTTACATGAATGAGTATTCAGGGAAAATCGGTTCAGATTTATATATAACCTCCATATATATGTTTCTCCTGATTTGGTATCAAAGCGATCATTAAAATTTTCCTGAAAGATGTTTCTCAATTTAGGAACGACTATTGCTTAATTTGGCGATTATCGGTTCAGAATTAGATAATATGTTCCTACCCATTTACCAAGTATTCCAAATTATTATCGCCATGACCCTTATCATTGTTAGGGAGGTGTATGGTATTATATAATCGGCCCCGCGCGACTTTTTGCCTTTCCTTTGGTTAGTAATGGAGTAATTTCTATTTGTGAAATGTCAAAGAATAAAAGCTTCAAAAGTGACAGCTACCGAAATACCGGGTGATTCAAAATAACACCTCTTGTTGGAAAACCATTTATATCCAATGGAGGATTTTAGGTGAGAGGCCCCACTGCGCCCCTACAGCCTTCCTGCAGGAATATAAGGTAACGTTTGCCTTCCTTACACGTTCCAGTACGTTAAATCTGAGTAACAGTTTCCTATCTAGAATTATTCCTAAAAATGTTGCACTTTCAGAAAAGACTAGATCTGTTCCATTTGTCCGAGGAGGCGAGTCCACATGTGGGATATTATTCATCCTAGTAAAGAGTACCAATTCTGTCTTGTTTGGGCAAACGAAAACCGGCGCTCCTGGCCCATCCAGCCAACTTGTTCAGAGTCACCTGTAGGATGTCTCTGAGCACGTTTTCGAATTTGCCATTCACTGCGATTGCCGCGTCGCACAGTGGAATATTTTCACACAAGACGCGGCAAAAATTAGAAGGAGTTGAGCTAGGGCTTTGAAATTTCGTACATATCATTTATTTCGCCAAATTAGCTAAAAACCAATTTTTTCTTGATATCCGCCCATAACCACGCCATCCTCCCACATAACCTAAAATTAAAAATGTTAGTATTTTTCACAATTTCACATTTATATTAATACAAATCGCTGGAAGAGATTGTATTTGAGTCCTCAATTATATAAAATTTACAAGTGCCACGCCCAACGCCAATTTATCAATTTAAATTTTATACGATGTTCGAATTTACAGGATAATTGTGCATAAAATGCTTTGTATCTTCTGATCGGTGTAAAGCAGTACATACAACTAAGTACATAACTAAAGCGTAAAATATTAGCTCAACATTTTCAAAAACATCATTATGCAATGCGTTTACAGTTTCTTGTCAATTAATCAATCATTACAACTATCCAGAAAAAAACAACACGGATTTAGCAATGTGTTCATTAATAATACATCATTTTTAAAGCATACTTTTAGGAATATGAGGAAAGGACACACAAATAAATTGTAGTCACAATCATAAATTTTTTGAACCTTTAAATATATTATAAACACAAATACCAATTACAGCGTTGTTGAATTGTCATTCGTTTTATATTATACTAGGATATGGACCATTTTTATGGGAAATGTCAAAAGGGTTTTGCCAACGACAATCTTTAGTTTGCCCCTTAAGGTATGATTTTAGAAATATGTTCAACACACAGTAACATTGAGTAAAGAATGTGAATTTTGGGTTGTTTTTTGCCGACTAAGTTTTACCATTTCTGTAATTAAATTAACATAGGCAGATATAGGCAGAATTTTCTTTTTGCAATGGTTAACTGAGAACCTAGTTTATCAATTTTTGTTAATGCCAAGACCTCGGTCGGCCTCGCGATTATAGTTTTATCCTGAAGAAAATGAAACACCCTGAATTTTGGCAACTTGCAGGTAAACCGCTGCATAAAAAGGAAAATGAAAACATAATAATAGTTTTTTTAATGCAAAATGATACTTCAAAAGGTTCTGAATTATATGAATTAAACGAAGTTCCAATGCGTTTCATTGTTTCGGAGATATGGGCTTACAAAATACTCTCTAAAATGATAAACTTTGAAACCATTTTAACATTTATGAATTTTAAATGCTTGTACAGCAAGATTTCGCCAAGTTATCGCCAAAACCTTTTAAAATATAGTTAATTGGAATGTTCTTTATAGATTGGAATCAAATATGCAGAGATTGGAGCTCATGAAAATTAGGAGTTTTTGCCGCTCATAATACACTGTGCGTCGTCCGCATACTTATGCCAGGACCTGGCAGCAACAACGTTCTAGAACTAGCAGGATTTCACTCACCGCTAGGTTCCAAATTAGTGGAGATAGTACAGATGTCTGCGGTTTCTTTCCAATATTAAAACCGAGCTAGATTCTACTTTGAGAGATTCTGCTGCTTCGTTTACAACTATAAAAAATATGGGGCGGTACGAGCTGTCAAGACGAAAACCGTAGTGGCCGACCATATGAAGTGTCCACACCAGAAATGGTTAAAAAATGGATGACCGTCGGTTGAAGTCATAGAAATTTCAAAAAGTGCTATACAAGTCCATATTGACGGTAAATTTGAAGATCAGAAAGCTGAGCGCAAGATGTATGCAACGTTTGCTCAGAATCAAGACAATACACCAGTTCACACATTCACTATTGCGGTGGCCAAAACCAATGAATTCGAATTGCTTCAGCACGCACCTTAAGTATACGTCAGATTTAGCTCCTTCGGATTATTATACCCTCACTTTAGTGTGACGAGGGTATATATCATTTGCTACGGAAAAAAGTGTAACACGTCGAAGGAGTGACCTAAGACCCCAAGTATGTTCGGAGGAAATCCGTTTTGGGTCATTTTAAGTCGAATAAGCAATGTCCGTCCGTCTGTCTGTCTACCTGTCTGTCTGCTGGCTGGTGCGCACGATAACTCTCGAAAGGAGTAACCGATTGACCTAAAATTTGGTATGTGGTAATATTTTTTTCTATCTCCGGCTAAGTTCGAAGATGGGCCATATTGGTCCACTCCTTCTAGTACTTCCCCCACAAAGGGTTAAAATGTTGTGAAATATTGATTCTTTAATAACTGCTATATTACTTATTCGAATCTTTTGAAATTCCACACACGAGAAAAATGGGCGAAGTCGCCACGTCCCTTTTGGTACCTCCCACACAAATGCACCATTTTGCACCAAAAGTTAACAGCTTATAACATTAATAACAGTGTATAAAAATACTTGAAATTTTGTACAGTATTATGCTTTTATATTGCCTACAGTCCAGGGAAAAATGGGTGTTGTTGCCACGCCCCTTTTGGTACCTCCCACACAAAGGTACCTTTTTGCACCAAAAGTTAACAGCTTATAACATTAAAACCAGTGTATAAAAATACTTGAAATTTTGTACACTGTAATGTTTTTATTGTGTCTATAGCCCTGTGAAAAATTGACGTTATTGTCACGCCCCTTTTTGTACCTCCCACACAAAATGCCCAAATCATACCACAAATTAATATCTCATAACGTTTAAACCAGTGCACATAAATGCTTATAAGTCGGCACAGTGCAATGAATTTATAGTATCTAATGTTCAGCGAAAAAAAGGTGTATTTGATAAACCCCTTCTGGTACCACCCACACAAATTGACAGAATAATTCGAGTAATATTCAATATTACATTACTCACAAAGTGAGGGTATACCTTAGTCGGTTTACCCGACTGAAACTTTCTTACTTGTTTTTTGTTTCAAAACATGAAAGAATGGCTCGGCGTAAAAAGATTTGTCAGCAATGAAGAGGTGGAGGTTGCGGTTGATGACTATTTTCAGGAGTAGGCACTTCTTATTATAAAGAGGGTGCCGAAGCTATCGAAAATTGCTGGAAAAGTCTATCAAGCGAGAGAAATAAAGAAACAATGTCCTAAATTTGTTGTGTTTTCTTTGCTAGGTCGGCTAATTTGGGATCGCCTTCGTACTATGTGCTCCAAACTTCCTTAAGAATGTTTGCCTCCTCTGGACTTCTGTTCCATTATGGAGTTAGGAGATTTAGTTGATATCAACACCGGGCACCTTACGACCCTTTTAGAGTAATCATATATGGCCAGCGGAAACGATGGATGTTATAGTAAATCCCTGTGTTATCACAAATGACTTTAATCCTAATTGAGTCTGATCATTGTCTGTCTCAAGACCTAACAAGTTATGATAGCACTTTTTTTCAATAGTTTATTGAATTTGTCATTCAGAACTCTTGACTATTATCATCGTACACATCCTAAGTGGTACTTACATTTCTATTATCATAAAAAGACTAAAAATATATTGACACTAGACTTGATTGATAAAAAGTATTTGCTTACACCTAAAAATATGGTGGCATTTTAAATTACATTTTAATGACAGTATTTAATAGTTTTTATTCATTTTGTTTACAGAGTTGATAAGAGCATTTTATACCTACGAAGGTGGTTCATGTAATACAATTATGTATTATTATTTATATAAATTAACACATAGCATTTTTATTTACTGGCAGACAATAGATGTAATTGAATATGGTCACGGCAACCATTCAATTTGCATCCGAACTCTAATTTCGTTGCAGTAATCATATTTATTGTAATACATGCCATAGTCGTGACATGTCCTGCAACAATATAATATATGTTAATCATGTTATGGTTACATATTTATCACGTGAAGACTTGTTGCCCAAACAAAAAAATTCGTATGGCCATTAAATTATTAATTGAGCCAACTTGTCTAAACGAATGATGCAGAAGTTCTTATCTTTGACTTAGGGAACTGTCACTATGGTCAGGAATCGACTACGGACATAGACAGAATGCCTGGCCTTCCGGGGATCGTTGATTGCACTATGACTGAATCAGTTTTTGACAAGAAGTATGCCACTATCCATTGCTAAAAGTTCGCCCGATCACTGTAGTATTTACCAGGTAGAAATCTTAGCTATTAAAGAGCTAGCAGAATGGCTCAGACTTCATGTTCTGACCAAAGTCGGTCCTAATATGTATATTCTCTGACGCTCAGGTTCCTATCAAGTCCCTGGGAACTATAGTCCTGAATACAATAACTACCCTCGACTGTCGCAGATCTCTTAACGAGATGGCAGAACAGTTCAGTGCCGGACTACAGGGGTATGCATACCTGGAAACTGCAAGGCAGATCAACTTGCAAGACTAGGAAGTACCTTACACGCTCCAGGCAACTGGAATATGCAGGCATTCGTCTAGCGACCTGCAAACTATTTTTGAGAGATACTTAGTGCCCTTGGGGACAGGTGGTCACTAGTCAGGAACTGCATACAGGGTCTCCCATATTAGACGGACCCATCTGGCAACGCCATAACTTTTGACAGGGATGTCAGATCGCTTAATGACATACCGCGTTTGAAGCGTCAGTCCAAGCAGATTTTTAACATGGAACAATACACGCCACGCGAGCGCTCTGAAATAGTTGAAATTTACATTCAACAGAAGAAGTCAAGTCAACGTGCTTTTAAAATATTAAAAAATGTGAGAAGTGCGCCTTCTAAGAACACCATTAAGCGTTTATACGAAAAATTTTCGACTGGTGAGGCTCTTTCTAATCCGAAGAGGCCAAATAAAAGTCGACCAAGGCGATCGGCCGAGAATATCGCTGCCGTACGAGCCAGTGTTGAGAGGTCCCCAAGAACATCCCAAAAACGCCGTTCTCAGCAGTTGGGCATGGCTCGGTCCACTTTACAACGGATTATTCGCGTTGATTTGCATTTGTTCCCGTACAAAATTCAATTGACGCAAAGATTGTTGCCTGCGGACAAGCCTCGTCGATTGGAATGGGCCCAACGAGTCCTTGGGTCCGTCGAATATGGGCAACCCTGTACAATTCAAGCTGATGTGGCCCTGCCTAAACTCCAAACGCACCACCACATTACTATCGTTATCGAGACCGAATGTCTTACTCATCGTGTCTGTCATGACGGGTCATTCACTGCCTTACTGGACGGCACGCAGAGAGATTGAACGTCTCGAATAATGACATTTGCAGAAGTTGTGAAGATAAGAAGAAGGAGGAATCAATAGAAAACCTCTTGTGTATGGGCCCCGCTATCTCTAGAATGCGGCATGCAACCTTAGGCTATCATATCTTTGGGTAGTTGCCTACCATTGCTGATGTTGGAATCCTCGAACAGTAAAATTGGTTCAATGTGAGGGGCTAGAGATGCCTATAATATTTCCCTTACGTCCCGGTGGTAACACAATTGGACTGTATAGTCTAAGTGAGTCTGTTTTACATGCTGCCACTCTTAACACAAACCAAACCTGACAATATGAATAGGGCATGTCCTTGAGCAAAAGAAGAAGTCTCTTCAAAATTTGTCCAATAACGTAGCATTTATATATTTATATGAATTACAATAAAAGTAAATTTATATTCGAATTTGACTGTCCAGGGAAGCCGGGTTACAAAGATCATGTGGCTAGATTTTGCAGCGACGGACCGGTGGCTCTGTTGGTAATCGAACCCACGACTTCCAAACGTAGGCGAGCACGCTACCAACTCACCCACTGTGGTACACTAACGTAGCATTATTGCGACCTGCACATTGATCACAAGACTACATATACAAATGGGCAGACAGACATACTCGTAGCTGAACTGACTCATAAGTTGATCGGAAGAATAAACAATGGATCTACTCTTTCCCTTTTTGGGTATTACAAACAAATGTACAATGATGAAAAAATCACAAGATTTATCGTATATCAAGTCTGAAATATTAATACACCTACCAGGGAAAAATACAAAATTCTGCAAATACAAAAGGATTTGTTAAATTCTTCGTCATGCTAAGTACGAGTATTATATTGTTATAACTTTACAAGTCCTAAACGGGTGCTTACAATTTAACACCTCTAAAACACTTGAAATAAATTGACAAAAATATTTGTTTACAACTTAAAGTCAGGCAGAATTTTCATAGACATGTAATGACAGGATTACATTTATTTAAACATTTTTGTTTCTGCTGATATGAACTTACCTTATACTTACGAAGGTGGTTTAATAAATTGGTGCCAATATGAACATGTAGTGCAAAATATACAATATGTATATACCAATAACAATTTGTGTACATCCAATTTAATAAATACAGCTTTGATACTCCATTCTGCTCGAATATCGAAATTTTCCTCGTCAGTATCAATTACACTGTGTGTGCAGAATGCATTTTGAAATATATCCTCAATGAAAACTACTTACCTTGCAGAAATCTTTAAATCGTGCTGAAGCAATTCGAACTTAAAATCATTGATGTTGGCCATCGCAATAGTGGATGTGTGAACTGGTACATTGCGTTGATTGTGAGCAAACGCGGCACCCAACTTTCTCATTATCAAATTTTCCGTCAATTTGCGTTTTATTGTAGTACTTTTTGAAATGCTTATGACTTTAGCTAGCTCACAAACCTTCAGCCGACGGTCCTCCAATACCATTTTGTGGATTTTTTAACAATTTCTGGCGTGGACACCTCAATTGGCCGATAACTACGGTGTCAATCTTGACAGTTCGTACGGTCTCGTTTAAACTCTGCCACCCAATATTTTATAGTTGTAAACGAAGGAACAGACTCCCCCACAGCAGAATCATTTATCAAATGATATACCAAATATCATAGAAGCAAGTAAGATATTTCAATTAAGACATCATGAGCTATTTAATTTTGGTATATCTTGGCTCTTTTTGTATGGGTGGTACTAAAACTGTCATAACTCCAATTTTTAACAGGACTGTAGGAATTAAAAAAAAACTATACACTGCGAAAATGTTGAGTATATATATATTGATATTCACGATATATATTGTTAACTTTTTGTACAAAATGGTACCAAAAGAGGCCTGATATAAACGCCCATTTTTCGACACACTGTAAATACTATAAAAATATTACACTGTACAAAATTTTAAGTATTTATAGGCACTACTATTGAAGTTATAAGCTGTAAACTTTTCTTACAAAATGGTATCTTTGTGTGTGAGGTACCAAAAGGGGCATGTCTGTAACGGCCATATTTCACTGGATTGTAGGTACCATAAAACCATTACACTGTACAAAATTTCAAGCCTTTGCATTGGTATTCAGGTTATAAGCTCTTAACTTTTGTTGCAAAATGGTCCATTTGTGTGGTTGGTACCAAAAGAAGCGTGGAAACTTCGCCCATTTTTGTCGAGGTGATAGTGTTTAGTAAACTAATACTATGTGTAGAATTTGAGAAGATTTAAATAAGTAGTACAGAATTTATTAAATAATCAATAATTCAATGAATATTAACCCTATGTGGAGCAGGTACTAGAAGGAGTGGACCAAGATTACCCATCTTCGAACTTAGCCGGAGATAGAAAAAAATATTACCACAGTCAATTTGAAGTCAATCGGTTACTCCTTGCAGGAGTTATCGTGCGCACAAGCCAGCAGACAGGCGGACGGACATTTCTAATTCGACTTAAAATGACCCAAAACGGATATCCGCCGAACATACTTAGGGTCTTAGGTCGCTCCTTCGATGTGTTACACTTTTGGCCCGTAGCAAATGATGTATACCCCCGTATCACTATAGTGAGGGTATCATAAAGGGTGGTCCAACCATAACACAGTGCGACAAAATAAACTCAAGTTGAGAAGCAAATGACGCGATACAATTTTTCTGTAGGTCTCTAAACGAATTTGGAAAGAAGAGACTTAAACCTTTCGAACGATGTATATATTGTTTATTAAGGCATATATGTTTTTTGTCATACAAACAATTTTTTTTAATTTTGTTCGTCATTTTCTAGTTTAGCCAATGTTTTTACCAATTATTTTGTGAAATAACCACACGATTAATTGATATACTTATATAGCATATTTTATAGAGAAAAAAAATGCAACCAGTCTGTTAAAAATCCGTATGCAATTGACTGAGTTATTAATGTTTCAGTAAAACTAAATCGGTACATAAACACCGATATTATGTTTCACACATAATTGTCATACATCATTCTATCAAGTAAAAGCGTTAAGTTCGGCCATGCCGAATCTTATATACCCTCCACCATGGATAGCATGTGACGACACAAAATAACTCAAACCTAAAGAAAAGAAGTACGAAAGTTCAGTCGGGTAAACAGACTTATGAATCCACTCACCTTGAGACCCCAAAAAATATTAGTAAATTTATCTATTATTTTGTTTTAAATAAATTATTATCAATTTAAATTGGATTTAATAACTTTAAAATATGTACTGGTATTAGAGTTATAAGCTGTTAACTTTTGCTGTAAAATGGTCCATTTATGTGGGGGTACCAAAAGGGGCGTGCCAATAACGGTCACTTTTCTCTAGACTCTAGGTACTATTAAAGCATTGCACTGTACGAAGTTTCAAGCATTTGTATGTACTGGTATTAAAGTTAAATGCTGTTAACTTTTGGTACAAAAAGGTTCATTTGTGTGGCGGTACCAGAAGGGGCGTGCCAATAACGCCACTTTTTCTCTGGACTCTAGGTACTATAAAAGCATTACACTGTACAAAATTTCAAGTATTTGTATGCACTGGTTTTAAAGTTATAAGCTGGTAACTTTTGGTACAAAATAGTCCATTTGTGTGGGAGGTACCAAAAGGAGCGTGGCAATAATGCTATTAAACCATTACACTGTACAACATTTCAGGTGTTTGTATGCATTGGTAATAAAATTATAAGCTAATCCCTTTTGGTTCAAAATTGTCCATTTGTGTGGGAGGTACCAAAACGGGCGTGGCAACTTCGGCCATTTTTCTCGAGGTAATAGTGACTAATAAACTAATACTATGTGTGGAATTTCAGAGGATTCAAATAGATAGTATAGATGTTATTAAATAATCAATATTTCACTAAATGTTAACCATTTGTGGGGAAAGTACTAGAAGTAGTGGCCAATATGGCCCATCTTCGAACTTAGCCGGAGATAGAAGAAAATATTACCACATACCAAATTTGAAGTCAATCGGTCGCTCCTTTCGAGAGTTATCGTACGCACCAGCCAGCAGACAGACAGACGGACGGACAGACATTGCTTATTCGACTTAAAATGACCCAAAACGGATATCCGCCGAACATACTTAGGGTCTTAGGTCACTCCTTCGATGTGTTACACTTTTGACTCGTAGCAAATGATATATACCCTCCTCTCTAAGGTGAGGGGATAATAACACCGAAAAACACAAAAAACAAGTAAGAAAGTTTCAGTCGGGTAAACCGACTAAGGTATACCCTCACTTTGTGAGTAATGTAATATGGAATATTAAACAAATTATTCTGTCAATTTGTATGGGAGGTACCAGAATGTTTTTAACAAATACACCTATTTTTCACTGAATAGTAGATTCTTTAAATACATTGCACTGCGCCGAATTATAAACGTTTTTTTGCACTGGTATATTAACGTTATGAAATATTAAATTTTGGTATGATTTGGCCAATTTGTGTGGGAGGTACAAAAAGGGGCGTGGTGATAACGGCCATTTTTTACAGGGCTATAGGGACTTCAAAAGCGTTATACTGTGCAAAATGTTGTTGCATTTTCGGACATTGGTACTCATGCTGTGAGCTCTTAACTTTTTGTGCAAAATGGTACCTTTGTGTGGGAGGTACAAAAAGGGGCGTGGAAATAGCGTCCATTTTTCACAGTGCAAAAGACACTATAAAAGCATTACACTGTAAAAAAATTCAAGTATTTTTATACACTTGTATTAATGTTATAAGCTGTTATCTTTTGGTGCAAAATGGTACCTTTGTGTAAGAGGTACCAAAAGGGGCGTGAATATGACACCCATTTTTCACTGGACTGTAGGCACTATGAAAGCATTACACTGTACACAATTTCAAGTATTTTTATGCACTGGTATTAATGTTATAAGCTGTTAACTTTTGGTGCAAAATGGTGCATTTGTGTGGGAGGTACCAAAAGGGGCGTAGCAACATGGCCCATTTTTCTCGAGTGGATAGCGACTAATAAACTAATGCTATGTGTGGAATTTCAGAAGATTCGAATAAGTAGTATAGCAGTTATTAAAGATTCAATATTTCACAACATTTTAGCACTTTGTGGGGTAGGTACTAGAAGGAGTGGACCAATATGGCCCATCTTCGAACTTAGCCGGAGATAGAAAAAAATATTACCACGTACCAAATTTGAAGTCAATCGGTTACTCCTTTCGAGAGTTATCGTGCGCACCAGCCAGCAGACACACAGACAGACAGACAGACAGACAGATAGACAGACAGACAGACAGACGGACGGACATTGCTCATTCGTCTTAAAATGACCCAAAACGAATATCCGCCGAACATACTTAGGGTCTTAGATCACTCCTTCGATGTGTTACACTTTTTTTCGTAGCAAATGATATATACCCTCGTCACACTAAAGTGAGGGTATAAATATAGTAGATGAGAACAGTAGGAACAAGTTAGATGCTATACATATATATGGGAGCTATATCCAAATATGGACCGATATCGCCCATTTTCAATCCCAAGTTACCTGCATCTATAAGAAGTATCTATATATATATATATATATTTAGTCACCTAGCTCTATTATTACGGACTGTAGCGTGATTACAGCAGACGGACAGACGGACATGGCTAAATCGTCTTCGAATTGTACGACGATTAAGAATATATATACTTTATGGGGTCTCAGATCAATATTTAAAGGTGTTACAAACGGAGTGTCAAAATGAATATACCCCCATCCTATGGTGGAGGGTATAACAATAATTGAAAAAAAATGATATTACTTATATACTAGACCGTGAAATTATTAATTAAAGATAATCTTTGGGAAGAATGTGCATATTGATCTTCTGTCAGAACATTTTATTAAATGTGGAAAACAATCCATTAAGAAAATTTCTCTAAATTAAGAAAAAAACTCGCAATAAGACTTTTAAAATCAATGAAAATTTACGAAAGCATTTTTTTGAGTGTAGAAATACATGTTTTGCTTTTTCATAGGGCTGTACTCATAGGCTCTTTTGAGCATACTCTTTCATTCAGTAATGGTATAATTAAAATTTGTTTCGATAAGAACATTTTTATACAAAAAATTAGGCGTTTACGTCACTTTCAAAACAAACATTTTATTGAAATAGTTTGTTTTGAAAGTTGCTTACCTACATTCACTATTGGAAAAAGCGCGTTTATTGGAGTCAAACACGAAAAGTTTTGCAACATATAGAAACTTTGATGTCTTGTGATAAGCCATATACATATAAATATTTTATTTCTATTATTCACGCAGATTTGTAAACGAATTCAAATACAAAATGCTTTACATCTCGTTTTGATACTATAGGTTTCTTCAATATTTGTAATCTGCGCAAAATTCCCTTTAATTTGAGGGAGCACATGATACTTATATGGAGCAAAACCAATTTTTAAAGATCCTTTAGGGGGCTGCCGCGAGGAATCTTGAACTTATTCATCCTAAATCGTTCACGCATTTGTACAACTCTCTTTTTTGCCATTGATAGCCACCACAGTACTGAGGCTTAGAATATTCTTGGTCTAATCATGCTAGTGTATCTTATATGGATTTCGAACGTATAGCTCTTCTGCACAACGACCAACATCTGTGAGCCTTGGTGGTTCTGGCTTGTATGTGATCCTTCCAACTCAGTTATCAAGATTACTCATACTAGTAAGTATTGCAAAAGTGCAACACATCGAAGGAGTGATCTAAGACCCCAAGTATGTTTGGTTAAAATTGGATTTGTGTAATTTTAAATCCGTCTGCTGTGTGTCAGGTTAAGTTCGAAGATGGACCATATTGGTCCACTCCTCCTAGTACCTCCCCCACAAAGGGTTAATATTTAGTGAAACAATCTTATAATACCCTGTCCTGGCAACGACGAGTTTCGTCGATTCGAGTGATTTACATTTTCCTTCTAAATAGCCATATTCTGCTTTAATTGGGTTTATATTTAATCATCTTGGTTTTTCCCAGTTATATGCTATCTAAAGTGTAATTTGAGTAAGCTTTCAATTTTTTGATAAAAAAGTTGATTACAAATTGCAAACAATAACTGACCATAAGAAAGGTTTAAGGGTGCTTTTGTATAACGGTACCAAATTGTTATGGCCCAATTAGAAAAACCAATATTTGCTGAAATTATCATTTAAGTGAGGCCCTTATGGTGCTGCAGCATTGTAGCATTGTTTCGATGGTCCTCATTCAGACTAAATCATTAATGAACCATTAGTACATAAATGTGCACTTATAAGTATACTGACAAGTATTCGTAGTAAGTACTTCAGTTAGTGTACGTGCATTCTAATGATATACGAGGGTAGTTCATAGTATATGGATAAATGTATAAGTTATGTCCCGTAAGTTATGTCGCGTAAAAGTAAGGGCAATCAAACAAAATAATTTTTCATATGTCTTTTTTTTTTGACCATTTTGTTTGGGAGGTACCAAAAGGGGGAGTGGCAACATCGTTAATTTGCCTCAAGGTAGGTAATAGCTACTAAACTATTACTATTTGTGGAATTGCGGAAGATTCTGATAAGTAGTAAAGAAATTATTAAAGAATCAATATAAGGGCTGACTTTGTGAGCAATGTAAATATGCACTGGTATATCTTGTAGGAATTTTACCAGCCAGCAGACAGACATACAGACAGACGGCCGCCAGTTGTAGCGAACGGACGTGTTATTGCAGAGCGGATAGTTTTTTCAACCTATTACGCAGTACCTATTCACCTACCAACTACGCAACCTCAAGGTGTGTTGTTCTTAAAGTGGGGGTTGAATTTGTTGCATCGGTCGCAGGACAGACATTTTGGAAATAGTCTGGAAGACCAACATCGACGTAACTATTACGGGCAAATACTGGCTATGGGGGTCTCTCCCAAAAAATTATGTTGACCCTGATGAAGTTATTGATATTACGGTGCAGGGAATAATAAACCCAGTACCAGCGGAAAGCGTTGATTTACTCGCGAGTCACGATGTCGTCGTTATCAAACAATCGTGAGCAAGTAATTTTTACGGGGCTGGGTGCCTCGGATCCCGTAGTCGAAACAGATACAAGAGCACATCTAGCCTTTGACAAAAGAAACGATGACGAAGATAAGGAAAACCCAAGGGGGGGCTCTAATCAGCTTTTAAAAGCTAATGGGAACTCAGACACTGAGTCATCAAGTGATAACAATATTACTATCGTTGAAAATCGAAAAGACTGTCGGGGGAACAAAGAAGGAAACTGAATAAGATGAACCGGCAGAAGATATTACAGGATGAATCTGACTCTTCTACATCTACAAAAAGAGCCAGATCTCCCGAAGAGCATAGCGATGCGAAATCAATTAAGAAGAAAAAAAGCTCACCGACACCCAGCACTTCGGAGAAACATATTCAATCTACCAAAAAAGGAGTTTTTAGTCAGAATCCGTTAATGGTGGGAGGTGAAGTTGATCCTGTTGTTGATCAAACAAAAAGACCCATTCTAAAGGAAAAAGCAAGGTGGCTATAAAAAAGGGTAAGGAAGCACCATCCTATTCCCAAATAGCCAAAAACATATCCAGGACGATCTACACTATGCCATAATTGATAGCAGTAGTGTGTCTGGCAGAATTCCCCAAGAGCAAAAGAGTATCTTCGAAGATTTGTTCTACACACAAAGGTATTGGACCACATTCTCGAATCTAATGATGGACCAACAATCCAAGTAATGAGTTGCACGTTTGAGCGGGGCGTTTTGATGCTGAAACTGGCATCACAATGCTGTGTCGATGTCCTCGAAAAACTAGTGGAGAGCATCCCCCCACCTTGGGACGGCGCAAAGCTGAAACCGGCAAGGAAAAGTGACATCCCTGTACTCAAAAAAAGATCTTTCCATGCCAGAGGATGGGCAAGTAAGGTACCATCAGAGGGCATACTCAGCGTCATTGGCAAACAAGATTCGAACCTTGAAGTGGGAAAGTGGGAAGTCTTCCACAGGAAAAATGATCCCGATGGTTCTCTCCTGGTGGTAGGCATAGACCCGTATTCCAGGGATAGCCTTGTCAAGACAAAAGGCATGGCATTTTTCGGGATTTGGAAAATCTTCTTTAAGATTGGAAAAACCCCCATTGGCAGGACAGTTTAATCGAGCCCAAACACGACCATACCGCCTGCAGTGGCAAACGAAAATAGTGAACAGAGAGAAGCGAGTGAGGCAATTCCAAAAAAATACGTGGAAGTGGTCGATAACATCGCCAAATTTGCCGATAACATCATCGATTTTGCAGAAAGTTCCCAGCAAAGGTGGTGATAAGGATATGAAGAGGGGAACAAAAACTCAAAACAAAGAGGGAGCGACAAAAATCAACACCGCCTTCCAAGAAGTGGTCGATAACATTACCAAATTGCCGATAATATCACCAATTTTGCAGAATGTTCCCGGCAATAGTGGTGATAGGAATAGGTACATAGAGAATCAAAACAAAGAGGGAACGACAAAAAGTAACACCGCCTCCCAAAGAGGTCTACTGGAAGAGTGTGTAATAGGTAGTAAACGAAAGGAGGAGAAAGACTCGCTACCAAATAAGGAGGGAGTGCAACCAGATAGGATAGACGACTCCCAAAGGAAACTTTTACTGGAAAGACAATGATTGAGGTCATCCAGATAAACCTCCACCGGAGCGAAACGGCATCCATTGCTCTGATGGACATAATAAATAAAGGCAGGGTTCATGTTGCTTTGGTCCAGGAACCGTGGACTACTAGTTACTGGATTAAACCATATGAACTACAATCTTTTCTACGCTAACACAGGTACTCGTCCAAGGACTTGTATTCTGTGCCATAAAAACGTATGCTATCTTTTCTCTCCAGAGTTGTTCACATCGGACGCAACTGTGCTGATGCAAGGTAATGGAAGTATTTACCTGGCGTCAGTATACCTGCCATTCGATGCGCCGACATTGCCACCCACGTCGGAATTACAACGTCTGGTAAGGGAATCCAAACATACAAGTAATGTGTTTCTAGCTGGTTGTGATGCCAACTCACACCATATTGCTTGGGTTAGTACTGACACCAACAAAAGGGGACAAGGTTTTAGGTTAGGGTGGCAGCCGCAATAAGCATAAGCGGGGCAATTAGAACCGCACCAACAAGAGCGTTGGTCACTATACTGCACATCCAACCAATAGATATCCGTATAAAGTATGAGGCAGCCCTCACCCATCTGCAAGTGATGGGTGAATGGATAATCGAGACCACAAGTCGTACCATCATATTCAAACAACGGAAATCTCCGACCGCATTCCTGAAGTGCGGCTTACAGCTACCTGTGATTCGTTCGTGCCAGACAGACGCTCCTGGGAAAACGGAACACTAGCTCATGCGTCAGTGGGAACCAGCTGCTACACTGATGAGTCCAGGCTAGGGGGAAGGACGTGTCTGGGACTTTTTATTGATGAACCAGAAGTCGAAATTTACTTCCGCCTCCCAGACCATAACACAGTATTTTAAGCAGAAGTTCGAGCAATCACGGAGTGTGTTAACTGGCTTAGTTATACCACAAAGCCTAAATATGCCAACATATTCACAGATAGCCAAATGGCTATCAAAGCAATAACATCGGAAAAGGTCAAATCCAGAACAGTGTTAGACTGTAAAAGAACGATAAATAATTACTCAGTCCATGGTCAACTGGGTACCGGGACACAACGGAGTGATTGGAAATGAACGAGCAAACAGCTTGGCTTCAAAGGGCAGAGAACTTCGAGTAATAAACTTGGAAACCTTTCGAAGCCACGAAGGATGAGTTGAAGCACTGGGCAGTGATGGCTCACAAAACTGTATGGAATAGAGCAACTGCAAAGATACTGTGGGGTGACACAAATGAGAAGAAAACAAATAGTTTTCTGAAACTAAACAAGATCGAGATTAGTAAGATGATGAGTGTTCTAATGGGACACTCAAGCTTACAGGCACATCTTCATCGCACAGGACTAGCAGAAAACGACGAGTGCAGGGCATGCAGGGAAAACATCGAAACGATGGAACATTTTCTGTGTCACTGCCCAGCTTTCACACATGCAAGATCCCGATATTTCGGTTCCGACATACTGCCAGACTTGACTCATCTCAGAGGATATGACTGGAAGATACTGAGAAAATACGTGTCTAGTACCGATTTTCTGTAACCCGTGGGGTATAAAAATCATAAATAAGGAGCGCACAACAGGCCGAACCACTGGCTTAAGTATATGTCCATGAACATGAGACGTTTAAACGTCTCCTCTATTCAACCTAACCTAACCTAACCTACAGACAGACGGACGGACGGACATTGCTCATTCGACTTAAAATTACCCAAAACGAATAGTTCTTAGCTCCCTCCTATCACTAAAGTGAGGGTATAAAATGAGTTTGTAGGACTCGGATACAATTTTTTTCTTTGGTTGCATAATGTAATTTGAAACGTTAGGCTAGCGCACTAACCACTGTACTACAAATGTTCTTCGTTAACAAAATAGGTTTAGGTTGCGATAACTGGACAAATATCGATTTCTTTACGCTAGATATCTACACATAAGCCAACGAGACTTGTTTGTGAAACTACAACAAATAAAACTCCACCCACAATAAATAAACTACCCTCGTATATCATTTAAATGCACGTATACAATCTAAAGTACTTCCCATTTTTGCCAGTATAATTATATGTGTACCTTTATGTACTAATGGTTCATTAATGATTAAATCTGAATGAGAACCATTGAGACAATGCTACAATGCTGGAACACAAGAAGGGCCTCACTTAAATGATAATTTCAGAAAATATGGGTTTTTCCAATTGGGTCATAACAGCCGTTGGTACCGTTATACAAAAGCAGCCTTAAACCCTTCTTATGACCAGTTAATGTTTAAAATCAACATTTATCAACATTTTTTATCCAAATATGCAAAGCTTACTCCAATTACACTTAAGATAGCAAATGAATGGACACAACCAAAAGGATTAAATATAAACCTATTCAAAGCAGAAATACGTCTATTTACAAGGAAAACTAAGATCGCGCGAACGGATATCTGACAATTGCAATATCTAAGAAGAAATACCTAAGAAGGTGAAAAACCTGGGAGTAATCCGGGATCGTAAACTGAGAATCACATACAAGAAAGAGCCACCAAGGCTCACATGTGTTGGCTGTTGTCCAAAAGAGCTATAGGTTCTAAATGGGGACTAGCTCCAGATACGATTCCCTGGCTTTAGACGAGCGCGATATAATAAGCTACGCCTCTGTAGTGTGATGTAACCAAGGGAAAAGAAGTGCATCGTAAAGGTACTACAAAAAGTTATATTTATGTGCTGTGCGGGCAAGTAACACAGCAACCACAAGGGCGTTAGCAGGCGCCCAACTGTATGACTTCAATACTGAAGGCCTTGAAGTTTGGAGTGGAGGCTTTTTATACACAGTACTCTACATAATCCGATAAAATATCAGATCACTGAAAGTATCTGCGCAGATCTAGTACGAGTGACCTAAAAGCTAAATTAACAAAAATGGGAGATATTGCCAATGTGACTTCATTATAGAAAAATAAATATTTGGATAACCATTAAACCAATAGTTGCAAATTGATATGACTGCATTTCACAGTAATCTACATGACCGACCGAGGTCACTGACCTTTAATCCGCCGTCAATGACATTTAGGCCGGAGCGAATGACCTTTTTACCTAGGTCATTGACCTTTAGTTCGTGATCAAAGACACTTTATCGGGATCAATGACCTTTAATCCGAAGTCAAGTACCTTTAACCCGAAGTCATTTACCTTTAATCCGAGGTCCATGTGACTGTCACCTTTAATCGTGTTCAGTGACATTCGATCGGGGCATTGGCATTTAATCCGATGTAATTAGCCTTTTATTCATGGTGTAAGACCTTTATTCGGGGTCCAAGACGTTTAATCGGAGTCAATGACTTTTATCAAGTTCAATGACCAATAATCAGTTTCATTGACTCTAATCCGGGGTCAATGACCTTCAATCGGAGGGGTGAATGACCTCCGACGGCAATGACCTTTAATCGGGGTCAATGAACTACAATCGTGGTCACTGACCTTTAAGCCGGGGTCTATGACCTTTAATCAGGGTCAGTGACTTTAATCCGGGGCGAATAACCTTTAGTCCGGGGTCAATGACCTTTAATTGAAGTCAATATCTTTTAATCAGAGTCAATTAACGTTAATCGGGAAAAGTGATCCTTTATCCATGGTCAATGACCTGTAATCATTGACTTTTTACTGCAGTCATTGACCTTTAATACAGGATCAGTGACCATTAATTACCTTTAATCAGCGGTCAATGACCTTTAACCCGGGGTCGTTGACCTCTATTGGGGTTAAATAACTTTAATAGGGCTTAACGACCTTTAATCTGTATCAGCGACCTCTGATCAGGTGTTTAATGACCTTTATTAAAGGCCACTGGCTTTAAATAAAGTGTCAGTGAACTTTAATCTGGGTCAATGACACGTAATCGGGGTCATTGACCTTTAATCGGGGTCATTGACCTTTTATCAGGGTCATTGAACTTTAATCAGGGTAATTGACCTTTAATCCAGTGTGAATGACCTTTATACTGGGACAATTACAGTGGCATTGACCTTTTATCAGGGGTCATTGACCTTTATTCGGGTTCAATGACCTTTAATCCGGGGTCAATAACCTTTGATAAGGTGTTTAACGACCTTTAATAAGGGACATTGGCTTTAGTACAGTGTCAATGACCTTTAATCTGGGTCAATGACTTTTAATCCGGGTCAGTTACATTTAACCAGGGTCACTGACATTTAATCAGGGTAATTGACCCTTAATCCAGTGTCAATGACCTTTAATCTGGGACAATAACCTTTCATCGGGATCAGTGACATTTGATCGGGGTCAGTGACCTCGGATTAATGTGGTAAATGACTTTCAATTAACTTTCATCCGGTGTTAATTAGCTTTAGTTGGGGGTCAATTACCTTTAATCGGTTCAATAACTTTTAATCGGAGACAATTAATTTCAATCGGCGTCAATGACATTAAATCCGGGGTCAGTGTTCTATGTGGTTGATCGTGCACCATTCGCAATGAAATTAGGCATATCAGTATTTGAGAGCAATTTGAGTAAACTTTGTACATCTTTAGATATATTCACCCAAATTTTCTAAGCAATCTTTATGAAACTTGAAAGAGAGTACTCTACGGGTAATGGAGTGTCAATTCAACTGAATCTACTGATCGTAATACTGGTTAAATTGAAACCTATCACTGATCTGATCACGTAGGGAGTGATTGGTATCATTGAATTAGGATCATGTCACTGCAGAAATCTACTCCTCAGTAGAAGTCAGTTTGATTTGACTACTCCTTATTAGAGGACCAGTTGGCTTGTTAACTCTTAAGGAGAGGACCGTTTAGGTTATCTTTTGCTTAGTATATATCCAGTTAGATCATCTACTCCTTCGTAGATGACAATTTCTGTTATAAACTTCCTAGTAGAGAGCCATTGGCGTTATCTACTCTTTAGTCGAAGACAAAATTGTTTATATACTACTTAGTGAACAACCTCTTGGGTTCTCTGCTAATTATTGGACGACCAGTTGGGTTATTTACTCCTTAGTACACTACAAGTTGAGTTATCTACTCCCTAGTAGAGGATCGGTTGAGTTATCTACTCCTTAGTAGATGACCGGGTGGGTTATCTACTGCTTAGTAGGTGTCCAGTTCCGTTATATATCTTAATTGGCGGCCATTTGGTTTATCTACACCTAAGTTGACCACAAATTGGGTTATCTACTACTTAGTAAACGAATAGAAAAATTATCTACATCAAAGAGATGTGTATAGAGGAGGCCTTCAATTACATTAAACCTTTCGATTTAGTTACAGCTGCAGCAACCTTGAAATGTCAGTGGTTTGATAGCAGTATACCACGGTTCATTAATAACCTTCTGATTATGAGACGAGTTTCAGCTTAGGGTCAACTGACCTCTATTGATTTGTCAGTAAGGAAGCGGCTTAAGGTGTGTTGTGTCCCTTCTCCTATGGCATCTCCATATGAACAATATTATTTTTTCTTCGGAGAAGATGAGCGATAAGGTGCAGATGACGTGGCAATAGATAGGAATACGAAAAGTTCCGAGTCCTCTTAGAGATATCCTAAGCAGACCCTTCGGGGCAACCGCAAAATGGTCTTGGTGTTAACCTGACCAAAGCGAAACTACCTAGTTCTTTTCAGCAGAAGCTATAAGGTGCCAACTGTTTCACCTATCTCCTTAAGGAGTATTGAAATTTCCTGTTCTGAAAACCAAAATTACTTAGGTATTTTAGTAGTCATTATCTTCAACACCAAATCGAACATACTGGGAAGAGCAAAGACGGCTGGGGTAGAGCAATAAACCTGAAAAGGGGCAATGGCAAAACGCTGGGGTCTGAACCCGCGTATAGTTTAGTTTTTGTTTGTATAAAACCGATAATACTGTGCGACATTGTCATCTGGTGGACAGTTCTTCAGAAATAGGGAAGTAGCAGAATAATTGTTCTGACCAAGGTCGATATCAAAATTTTCTCTGATAGTCTGGTTATTATAAAGTCACTGGAAACTGTGTTCCTGAATTCAAAAACTGCCTTCAACTGTAGCAGATCTCTTAACGAGATGGCTGAATAGTACATTTTTCAACTGATTTCGGTGTCGGGCCACAGGCATGTACCAGTGAACTGCAATGCAGATGAACTTGCAAGACAAGGAACTACCTCAGAAACTCCAGGGGAACAGGAATATGTGGACATGCCTCTAGCAACCTAGCTCTTCCTGAGAGATAGTGCCCTTACGGCAAGAAATACAAATTCCTGACTTATCACTAGTCAGGAAGTGCATACTTTCTAGGCTGATATGACCCTGCTTTAACTCCAAACGCACCAACGCCCAGCAGTCGTTGTCGAAACCGGACATCTCACTTATCGTGTCTGTCATGACGGATCACTGCCTTATTATACGGCACGCAGAGATATTGAAGGTCATGGGAAATGATTTTTTGAAGAATCTATGGAGAGGAAGAGGAGGAGGAATCAACAGAACACTAGGCATGGCTGATGTTAAAATCCGCCAACATTTGAGCTTTCTAAAGCAGACAATCACGGGAAGTGCTGGGAGAAAGTCGTAGGAAGTGCTGGGAGAAAGTGTGCTACATTCCTGCGGTAGCACAATGGTCCTATGTGAAGGTTTCTGTTGGTGGTTTAACGTCGGTTAATTGACACCCACATCAGAAGAGCAGTCGTATCAATCCGTCCTAGGATTGGTACATGATGGTAAAAGTGTTTCCTGTTAGGGTTCGTAATTGTAGAACACATACTGCGGAGGTTATGGGCAATCTTTTTAGACTAAGCGCAACTATAAGGTGGTATAGGGTGTCATATAGTCGGGTCCGCGAGATTTTAGTCTTTTTTATTGGGGTTTTCCACTTATGCGCAACTTAAAATACACGATTTTTCGAATAATACCAAACATTTTTGTTAGTCAAAATTGCATTCCATCAACATTTGTGACTGTCATCTATATTTATCTGCATTTTGGTATTGGTTTTTTTACTAGCTTAGATATGTATTTATTATTACTTCTCATTTGTTATGGTCTTCTTTTTACCGATCGATAACCGGCACTAACGTCTACTATACGTATATATGATTTATAGCCCTAAATGCCGACCAAGTCAAGTCTCACCAGCAACAAAGTGTGACTGATTAATATATCACTTATTTAGATTAGTAATAATGAACTACAATTGGACGGCTATTATTGGATATCTGACGCATGCGGTGTAAAAACGTGTCTATTAATCAGACGATCTTTGGCACAGTGGCAATTGCTTATTAACTAGTGAATAGCCATAAAACTGCATTCAACGACACGTGATAATGACTGTACGATTGTGCGGCGGCGGCGTCGACAAAGTCTTGTGGACATTCAATATCGGCAAGGCTTTTTCTTCGTTATTAACAATGTGGAGATTAAATTTAAATTGACCATTAAACAATTTTAATACAATTTTGTAATCTTTACATCATATCATTACAGATTTTTTTACAACTTCAACAATAATACTCCTCCGTATAAACTCCATTTCACTTCGAGTAATTAGTTTTTTATTACCAATTTAAAGAGATTCTTTATTAAATCCTAAAATATACAAATGCAAAATATTCTTAGTGAATGATTACGAAAATAACTAACAAAAAAAAATTCAATACAAAACTTATAATCTTAGAGATATTGATGCAACATTTTTTTAAACTTAAAATAGGCCATATGCGGACCATAGTCTGGGCATGACACGTTGCGACATAAAATGACGGAAAGTTTTGATGCGAACATTCTTCAGGTAACAATTGGGTTTCAACTCGATCTGGAACGGAAGGGGTTTTAAGAAAAGTGGTATTTAATTTTGAGTGGAAAGCACAAATAGCTGCCGCTAGCTGTATATTTTGTTTGCTGGATCGTGTGTCCACGGCAATCTTGGAATGCTTTAAGCGCGTTTGTTAAAGAAAGCTCTGCTCTCTTGCATTTGCTTGTAGTGTATGCGTATGAGCCATTGAGGCCAATAAAAACTTACAGCTTGAGCACTGGTTATTTTGATGGGCTCACTTCCGGGACATATGATGAAAGACTCATGACCAGCCAAAAGAGGAGCGTTGATCATGCCCGGTCTTGACAAAGGTCCATTAATGTTGCCCGGCCTGGGCATAGGTGCAGGTAAAACTGGTTTGCTAAAGATAGGGCCAGGATGTGGACCTGTCTGGAAATTAGGTACGCTCGAACCATGAATACCACTTGTTACAGAGTTCGAAGTTAATTGTGATTGAGATATTCCTCCAGGCGCTATAAAGAAGTGAGGAGTACGCATTAGCGCAAAATATTTGGAAATGTATTTTCTCTGAAGACAAAACTTACAGTTAACATGGATTTTAAATTCACATTTGGCGGTAATGCCATCTTCATTGGTTGCCTCATAGTAGACGGTGTGCACACCCAAGCCAAATAGTTCTCCGGGTAACTGGAAGCAGACAGAAACCAAATTATTCTATGTTCGATATTAACGCTTTATAAACATAACAGAAAGGAGTCGTATATATGTATATATACAGTAGTTAACTTGCGGTGTCAACTTCAACAGACGTCTTCCGGAGTTATCTACTTCAAAGAACGTCTTCTGTGAGGACATCAACTTTACTGTATATGACTCGCGGTGTTACCTCTTCTGCAGACGACGACTCGCGGAGTTATCTACTATACAAAAGATATGTTGTGTGGCATAAACTCTACAGTAAATGTTTCGAGGTGTTAACTACTCGGCAGAAGACGACTCGTGGGTTCAAAAACTCTGCATTGGACAAATCGTAGAGTACAGAAGACGATTCGCGGAATTATATAATCTATCGAAGACCTTTCACGGCATCAGCTACACTAAAGGAGACGACTGGAGGAGTCAGCTTTCTACATTGGACCCATGAAGTTTTCTTATCTAGTGTAAAGGGTCCATAGACTCATCCACTCTACAGTCATAGAGTCATACACGGGTTAATAATCTATATTGCAGTGGACGACTCATAGAGTAGACGACTACGGAGTCATCTTCTCTACAGTTGACGACTCAGGGAGTCATTTACTCTACAGTAGACGACTCAGGGAGTCATGTACTCTACAGTAGCCATCTCAGGAAGTCATCTACCCTACAGTAGAAGATTCAGGGAGTCATCTTCTCTAAAGTAGACGACTCAGCGAGACATCTTCTCTGCAGTAGACGACTCAGAGAGTCATCTACGCTACAGTAGACGACTCAGGGAGCCATCTACACTACAGTAGACGACTCAGGGAGTCATCTACGCTACAGTAGACGACTCAGGGAGCCATCTACACTACAGTAGACGACTCAGGGAGTCATCTACTCTACAACAGACGACTCAAGAAGTCATCTACTACATAGAAGACGAATCATGACTCACGCAGTTATCTACTCTACAGTAGACGACCCACGGAGTTATCTAATCTACAGTAGACGACTCACGGAGCCATCTTCTCTAAAGTAGACGGCTCAGCGAGTCATATTATCTGCAGTAGACGACTCAGGGAGTCATCTACGCTACAGTATACGACTCAGGGAGTCATCTACGCTACAGTAGACGACTCAGGGAGCCATCTACACTACAGTAGACGACTCAGGGAGTCATCTACTCTACAACAGACGACTCAAGCAGTCATCTACTACATAGAAGACGAATCATGGAGAAAAATGGAGAGAGCCACTATACAGTAGTCATCTACCCAAAGATGGGGACTCGCTAGGTCATTTACTTTACCAAAGATTACTCGTGATGACTACTCTATGGTAAACGATTCATGGAGTAATGTACTCTATGTATGGAGTAATGTACTCTACTCCACTGTTGACTACTCATGAAGTCATCTACTCCGCAGTACACAACTCTTGTCATCATCTGCTCCACAATAGACGACTAATGGAGTCATCTACTCCACAGTAGACAATTCACGGAGTTATCTACTCTACAGTAGACGACCCACGGAGTTATCTACTCTACAGTAGACGACTCACGGAGTTATCTACTCCGCAGTAGACGACTCACGGTGTTATCTACTCCACAATAGACAACTCACAGAATCATCTACTTCGCAGTAGACGACTAACGGAGTTATCTACTCTACTGTAGACGACTCAAAAAGAGACGTCTACTCCACAGTAGACGACTAACGGAGTTATCAACTCTACTGTAGACGACTCACGGAGTTATCTACTCTACAGTAGACGACTCACGGAGTTATCTACTCCACAACAGACGACTCACAGAATCATCTACTCCACAGTAGACGAATCTCGGAGTCATCTACTCCACAGCAGGCGACTCAAAAAGAGACATCTACTCCACAGTAGACGACTAACGGAGTTATCTACTCTACTGTAGACGACTCACGGAGTTATCTACTCTACAGTAGACGACTCACGGAGTTATCTACTCCGCAGTAGACGACTCATGGAGTCAACTACTCCACAATAGACGACTAATGGGGTCATCTACTCCACAGTAGATAACTCACGGTGTTATCTACTCCACAATAGACGACTCACAGAATCATCTACTCCACAGTAGACGACTCACGGAGTCATCTACTCCACAGCAGGCGACTCAGAGACACATCTACATCCACAATAGACAACTCACGGATTGATCTACTCTACAGTAGACGACTCACGGAGTTATATACTCTACAGTAGACGACTCACGGAGTCAACTACTCCACAGTAGACGACTAACGGAGTTATCTCACGGTAATTCATAATTGTAAAAATGTATGAATTATCAGAGTCATATATTCCACAGCAACCGAAACATGGGGTCATCTATTATACAGTAGACTGCTCATGGATTCATCTATTATGCAGTGGACGACTCATGAATCCATCTATTCTGCAGTAGACAACTCTTGGATTTACTACTCTACCGTAGACGATTCATGGATCCATCTACTATACAGTAGACGACTAATGGCGCCATCTATTCTGCAGTAGACGATGCACGGAGTCATCTATTCTACAGTAGACGATTCATGGAGTCATCTATTCTATGGTAGACGACTCACGGATTCATCTATTCTAAAGTAGACGACTCATGGAGTCATCTATTCTACTACTGTAGACTTGCTAGGTCATTTGCTCTACCGTAGATGACTAGTGATGACCACTGAATGGCGGACAACTAGGAAAAATTGGCGGGCGGATATCTTGAAAATCAGAACTGTAATTAGTAATCACACCCGCATAATTGTCGTAATAGATTTTCCCATTTAGTTTCTCTTGTGTTAAATTTTTGTTCCATTCATTAGCCGTGTTTTATTTAACAAGCTTATTTCTTCGCTGATTTCATTTACATTAACTCTTACACAACTCTACCCAGTATTGCCTACATTTAGGAGCAAAAATATTTAGTATTGTTTCTAATTTGTTAGCAACCTATTAGATTATTAGCTAGACAAATAAACCACGAAATCTGTAATAAACCAACGTTGCTTCTCCTCGACCATTGTCAACTTACCCTAGATTTATAGATCTTCTTTAGGGGACCGTATTTGCTGGTGAATACCGGTTCTTCCCATTTCACCGAACGGTAGTTTTGATTGTCACTCATGGACACCTCAAACGAAGGAGTGCAATATTCGATGGTAGGACCTTCGGCATGTTTCACATGTATGACCGTCTTGCAGCGAGCTTTGCGGCCCGAAATGGGATCATGACCACGGAACACCACAACGTAGGTGCCGGCTCCCAAATGAGCCTGCAAATCCCTTGTCCAGGCAGGTGATGACTCAATGTAACGATAATCCAAATTAGTTATGGGCTTTTGCAAAATGATGTGAGTGGTGCGCTCTGATTCTCCAAGGAATACTGTGGTGTTGCGAGGACATTTGATGTAAGGCCGTTGAACGCCAACCGAACCACCAGCAAAAGGCTTTCCTTTGTCCTGACCGAAACCAGGCAAAGGTGACAATGTTGGGTAGGTGGGCATAGTTGGCAAAGACAAAGGTGTGAAACCATTTGGTGGTGCTGAGCCCAGACGAGGTTCGCCTAGCGTTGGCACACAGTCAAATGTGCCGTTATACGACCATTGCATTTGGGAAGTGCAGACAGCCACCGCCTGTCCAACTGGCACATGGCCAACGTGACACTTTAAGCGACATTCCTCACCCACATTGATTTGGCCAAATGAACAGGATACCGGAAAAATGATACCATTTTTAGGTGAAGGCAGACGAGGACAAGACATGGCTAGATGGATGAAGAGAAAAGTGGCAATTTCGTAAATAAATATTGGTAGAAAATGATAAAAACACACTGGAGAGGGAGGGAGATACTTACGCACACACAGGTTATCATGATGATCCCATTGGCCTGAGGCATTGCAATGACGATGGGAGGGTCCTTCGAGTTGGAAGCCTTGATTGCACCAAACTTTGCAGCGAGTATTGTAGAAGCGTTTCTTTTTGTGACGGAATTTGGTGCAGTGTACAGCACCATTGGCCGGAGCCTCCAACGGATGACAGTGATCACGCATTTCCTGGACTAGTTGGCAAGTTTTTCTATCCTCAGCCAAACGTTGACCCAAAGAACAACGACATTCAAAACCGCCATTGTGATTGAAGCATTCGCCACCCAGACAGCCGCCATTATTCTCCAAACATTCATCGATATCGGCACAGTCACGGCCATTTTCCAAACGATAACCCTTAGGGCAGAGACATTCATAGGAGCCATTGGTGTTGCGACACTGATATTGACACACGCCGGGCAGAGAACACTCATCAATATCTTCACACTTGGTGGGATCCTCACGGCTGAAGGTAAAACCAGCCGGACAAGTCATGGGACAAGGATCACCGGGGTTGGAGGGCTTGGACCCATCTTGACATACACATTCATAGGAACCCGGTAAGTTCAGGCATTTAACTTCACAACCGCCATTATTTACCGAGCACTCATCGACATCTTCGCAAGTCTTACCATCGAGACTCAAAATCATTCCGGGAGGACAGGAACAACCCTGCTCCGGATCACACTGATGCGAACAACCGCCATTGTTCTCCAAACACAAGGAATTCACACAAGTCTTTTCATCCTCCGATAGTGCAAAGCCCTCGGGGCAAGCGCACAGATAAGAGCCCACCGTATTGTAACAATCGTGACTGCAGCCATGATCGGCAGCATTACATTCATTCAAGTCCACACAACTCGATTGAGTTTCTCCCAAATAATAACCGTGGGGACAGGAACACTTGTAGCCACCCTCAACATTAATACACTCGTGTGAGCAATCATGTTTTCCCAACGAACACTCATCGATATCCAGGCATGTCGTCTGATCATCGGCCAATTGGTAGCCCGACTCACAGGCACAGGCATAAGAACCTAAAAGATTTACACATATGAATGTACAATTCGCAAAACCATCGACACACTCATCGATGTCCAAGCAAGCATGACCATTGGATGATAGCGTGAAACCAGGGCGACATGAACATGAATAGCTGCCAATAGAGTTTTCGCATAAATGTTCGCAACCACCATTCGTTAGGAAGCATTCGTCGTTGTCCAGACAAGAGAAACCATTTGCATCCAGGCGATAGCCTTCGGGGCAGGAACATTCCACCTGGCCATTTTGATGATGACAAGCGTGGGAGCAGCCGCCATTGTTCTTCAAGCAAAGATCCACCAATATACAGGTTTTATTATCAGCCGACGACAACAAATGACCCGGAGGGCAGGAGCACTCATACGAACCCGGAAGATTCATGCAAAAGTGAGTGCAACCCCCATTCTCAATGGAACACTCATCAATGTCCAAGCACGCTGAAGGAGAAGGTAATGATTCTGTTTCTGAGGCTAATGATTCGGTAGCTAATGACTTTGATAAGGATGACATATTGTACACATGATCATATGAATTATGGTAAACTTCATTGGATGTTGCATGTAATGGAATGATGTTGATGGACATGCCCAAGGCATATCCCTTGGGACAAAGACAAGTGAAGGAGCCATTTAGATTTTCGCAAGTCATATCCATTTGGCAATTGTGAAGACCCAACGAACATTCATCGATATCGAAGCAATAGTTCTTTAGAGGGCCATCGAGGAACTCAAAACCGCTATGACATGAACACTTAAACCCACCTGCAATATTGGTGCACAACTGATGACAACCGCCATTATTCGCCTGGCACTCATCAATATCCAAACATGTTTTGCCATTGATATCCAAGGTGAAACCTTCCTGACAAGAGCAAGAGCCATCTCCGTTGCAGATATGATCGCAGCCATTTTTATTCACAGCGCAGACATCAGATTCCACACAGTTCAGTTGCGATTCATCCAACTCCAAGGCACCAGGACAGGCACAACGATAGCTCTCTCCCTCGGGGACACATTCGTGAGAGCAGCGGCTTTCCTTGCAAGGATCCGATGGGGCGAGCATGGACGGGCAAATACCCTCGGCATTGGGTTCAGAGCCATCTTCGCACAGACAATTAAAATGGCCGGCAAAGTTGACACATTGAAGTGGACCACAAATGTCCGGTTGAACCTCACACTCATTAACATCTACGCATTTATGCTGAGATTCCTGCGAAAGGAAGAAACCCTCAGGACACTCACAGATATAACTTCCCTCAGTATTGACACATTGGTGAGAGCATTGGCTAGCGCCCTCCAAACACTCATCTACATCCACACAACGGTAATTCTCCTGGCGATAACCCGCGGGACACTCACAACTAAAACCAACTTCATTCTGTTCCTCGCGACATGAACCGGGAGCACAAACTACAGCTCCATTATTGCGCTCGCAGGCGCTCTGAGTCTCCACACAGTTGAAAGTATCAGCCACGGCATAACCTTCAGGACAGCTGCATTCATATCCGCCACTGGGCAAATCCACACAACTATATGAACAGCGTGTTTTATCTAATGCAGGATTTTCCAAATCGGCACAAGTATCAAGAGCACAAGTGCGACCATCATCACTCAAGTGCATCAATGGAGGACAAAAGCACATAAAAGATCCTTCAGTATTGCTACAGCCGTGTGAGCATAGCTTGTAAGCGGCTTCATATTCATCCTCCTCGGTCACAACTGAACATTCATCAATATCCACGCAAGTCTTTTCATCTTCAGCCAAATCATAACCAGAAGGACAGGTACACTCGTAGCTACCCTCAGTGTTAACACACATCTGGCAACCACTTGTACCCTCCGCACATTCATCGATATCTGTGCATTTACCATTTTCGACTCTAAATCCTGGTTCACATTGCACCGGAGCTGCTGCTGCTAGTGGAGGTGAATCCACCACTTTAGGTTCTGCAGTGTGTTCCCCTACTCCAGATTCTGGATGATGCTCCTCCTCAACATTGTGTTCAGGGACTTCTTCCCGATTATTGAGGGGAGTCACGCAGCGATAAGAGCCGTGGGTATTTTCACAGCCCGTGGGACATTCTTCAACAATTTCGGGTAGATCACATTCATTGATATCTGCAATGAAAGTGAAATAATTAAATGTTAATAACAAAATTAGAAATTAATTTTTCAGAGGCAAACAAAAATGTAAATGCTAAAGAAATATTTTTCATTCGCTCTATCTCTATTATCAAACCCATCAAAAGCGTTTTAATACATAAGCTGTGCTAAACACTTTCCCGCTGATTTTAACATTGAGTTAATATAGGAAAATTAATTTGTCCCACAATAGATTACATATGGTCTGTTCATTCACCAATCCCACATGTCACTTAATCGAAACATGTGAAGCAATCATTAAGGTGGTAAGAAATTTCTATACTCGATTATACCATATTTAAGGATTTAAAAAAACAAGTCCATATTACTGTGAGAACAAATGTCGTGGGGTCGCGCAAAAAGGATTTTCGTTGTTCTTCCAATTATTTCGCTATTCAACAGGGCTTGATGAGCTGATAAGCGATCCATCAATTAAAAAAGGGGTGGAAGTACTGTCTGCCTGAGCAAAAAAGTAGCTTTGAGTGATACATAGACAGAGTATCCGCAAGTCCTACTCCATCTGCAGCTGATTGATATTGTGGCTAGAGTACCAAGTACTAGGACCACATTGGGATATCACATTGTAGTGCCACCAGTGGTGTATAACTTCGACAGGAGGGAGGAATATTCTGGCAGAATACCGAAAAATATAAACTTTATTATGTTTCAATGATTGGCTTCGGATTACAATGTGGAGAACTTAGGCTGACTGCAGAGTTAACGCTATATGCGGTGCGATAAATGCTACCAACGATTTCACAACGTCGCTCCATGCTTTGCTCTCACTTCTGACAAATTTCGAGAGATCACATAAGAAAACACTACCAATACTTTTGAACACCGTATTGATCTTCGCTTAAGCGTCTACTCTGCCGTCAGCCTTAGTGTTGACATAGCTCAGAGTTTACCGGCTACTAGCACTGTCTATCAAGATGAAATAATGGCAATAATGGCGAACAACACTCGCATTGCCTGGCAGTCATTAAATCTCTGGAGGTTATATCCTTAAATTCCAGGCCATGCCGATTGCCTCAGTCGCGCAGGTATACCTCATATGGGTATCTGGGCATAAGGATATCCCAGGGAATTGCAAAGCTTATGAACTTGCTAGGATAGCAACGAAATTATAAATACATAATCGAAGATTTTGAATAAATAAATGCGATAGTGTGCGCCAGTTAGGCAGTCAGGATATCCAATGAGAGATAGACAGAAACTGATACTCAAATCTGGGCATGATACGATCTAAGAAGGAGGTCCTCACTAGAGAGGAAAAATTGACTACATTGATGTCATGTTGTCAATTCTGACAGGAGACTGCCCGATCGTCGAATATACCTGAGGTTAGCAATTGAGTCCAATGACTTCTGCAGGAACTGTGAAGAAGAGAAGGAGGTGGAGAGCATTAACCCTTTTACTCTTCTGCGTTGACTGAATGACGCCTGTATAAACTTAGAAAGTTCCGAAAGATACCGATATTAGTATTATGGATAACTTTGTGTGTTAATAGGCCAATGTGAGCTGGTAACTCTGGTTGGATTCGCATTTTCTATGTTTATGACTTGTGGTTCTCTACCGTTTATGACCAAATCATTGGCTCTGTCATTATCGAGCCTTGCACCCACATCATGTGCAGATTTCCTTGTTCCGACTAATAAATAGTGTACGACTTTTTTTACAAAGTACATACAGGGTTTTCCAACAATTGGTGTTATTTTGAATCACCCGGTATTTCGGTAGCTGTCACTTTTGAAGCTTTTATTCTTTGACATATGACAAATAGAAACTACGCCATTACTAAAAATGGAACGATACACGATTCAACAACGCATTGAAATTATTAAAATTCACGCAATACAGAAATTGGTGGGAAATTAGAGCTGTTGGGACAAGTTAGTGATGTGAAGAATAAAACCCGTGCACATCGCTCAAGAACAACTGAGAATATTGCTGCTGTAGCCCAAAGTGTTGAAGAAAACCCAGGTTTGTCCAATCCTCGTCGTTCTTTGGAATTGGACATTCCACAAACGTCATTACACCGTATCTTGCATAAAGACTTAGGTCTTAAGGCTTATACAGTTCACTTAACACAAGAACTCAAGCCGGCCGATCATCAACAACGTCGTGTCTTTGCTGATTGGATCCTTGAAATGCATGAAAATGATCCGGAACTCCATCGAAAAATCATCTTGACTGATGAGGCCCATTTCCACCTCGGTGGCTACAAGCAAAATTGTCGCATCTGGGGCTCGGAAAACCCGAGAGTTATTGTTGAGAAGCCTCTCCATCCTCAACGTGTGACTGTTTGGTGCGGTTTATGGTCCGGAGGGGTCATTGGACCTTACTTTTTCGAAAATGAGGTTGGATCAACAGTTACGGTGAATGGATTGCGCTATCGAGAGATGATTAATTACTTTTTATGGTCGGAGTTGGATGGTATTGATCGGGACAACGTTTACTTTCAACAAGACGGCGCTACGTGCCAAACAAGCAACGAAACCATTGCTCTGTTACGGGAAAAGTTTCCGGACCGTGTTATCTCTCGAAGAGATGATCACAATTGGCCAGCGAGATCTTGTCTTGTCAAGAAGTCGCAAGGCTTCTTCCTTTGGGGCCACATGAATAGAATTCGTGAGGCTATCCAGGACATAGGGCAGCCACTTTGAGATTTCGTTATGGAAAACTTCATGAAAAGGATATGGTCCTGTAAGCGCGATCGTGGTAGCCATTTGGCTGATGTTGTTTTTCACCTTACCTTCCTTCCTCTTTATTATGAAATAAACATCCGATCATTTATCTCAAAAAATGACATTTTTCTTTGAATATCAAAATAACACCTCTTGTTGGAAAACCCGTTATTTTGGTCATGGATTTGATTATATCGGTCTTTTTTGCTTTAATAGTCATGTAGCAGTCTGTGACATCTCTTGGCCCGTTGGAGCTACTGAGGCAGTTTACACACTCCAGTCTTCAGCTTGGATGACCGTATTGTGATCCTGAAAGTGGTAGCAAAATTCTGTCACTGGCTCTCCAATATAGAGTACCAGATCCAGTTTTAAATGACATCAATATTCCATTGAGTGTCAGTGAAGATGGTAACATCTCCTGGTGCGTTGGTACTGCTGTAAACCCAATCCGTTATTGCATCAACTTCATTTAGCTCAGATGACGGTATTGTGGTCTGGTAGGCGATAGAAAAATTCCATCTCCCGTTCTTCAATATAGAGTCTGACATCCCATTTTAAACCGTTTTTTGGGACGTTATTTCTGCAGTTGTCATTTGGCTGTTGGTGAAGATGTTAACATCTCTATTCCTAATGGTACTTCTGAGCCAGTTTACACATACCATGATTGCACGGAGTTGTAGCAAAATTCTGTTTCTGGATCTTCAATATAGAATCCCAGATCAATTGTCAAACCTAGTTTGTAGCCATATGTATACGCGATCAAAGCATCAAATCTGTAGCTTTTTAGCTGCCATTATTGCTTTGTATGGATCTTTATTGGTTAGACGTTTAAAATAGTTTTCAGCACTCTAGTAGGCCCGGTTTGGACCACTTCTGCCGATACAACTCATTCGTTAAATCTTTGTAGGATATTATGTTGCATTCCTTATCCATTGATGATGATGTACATCTACAGAAGCGTAGGATATTGTGTATTGTTCTTATATCATTTTTTTAACCGCAATCCAAACGGTCCATTTTTGGTTCTATAGCTCTTCTAGATAGTTTCTAGCGCTTTAGTAGGTCGTGATTATCATTGCATTGGTGATGATAGGCATCTTCAGAAGCTTAGATCAGTCGATATTGGTGTTATCTACCTTTTAGGGAGCCAATTTGCATGCTTGGATTGCAGTCCATTTTTGGCCATATAGCTCTTCGGCGTCGGGACCACCATCTGTGGCTTTCTTGTATGTGTTACTTCCATTTCAATATCCAATTCCTAGTTTCTAGCGCTCTAGTAGATCCTAATTGCACCCCTTCTGCCGATACAATACATTCGTAAAATGTATTTAGGTTTTATGCTGCTTTTATTATCGAATGATGACGATATGCATCTACAGAAGTGTAGGTCAGTAGATCTTGGTCTAGGCACACATTTTGGAGCCATTGTACCATGCTTGGATTGAGGTCCCATCTTCGGCATATAGCTCTTCTGAATAGCGATCAGCACCAGCAAGCTTTCTTTTATGTGGTATTTTCATGTTTAATAAAAACCGTAGGTTACTCCCTTTCTAGCTTCCCAATAGGTCCTGATTGTACCATCTATGCCGATACAGCACATTTGGACTTCTGTAGGACTTCTTTGATGCATTTTTATCCATTACCTACAAAAGCGTAGGTATGTAGATAGATATTGGTCTAATCACACTTTCTTAAAGCCAGCGTGACATGCTTGGATTGGGATCCCATTTTCAGCATTTAGCTCTTTTGCACAGTCGTCAGCATCTGTGAGATTTCTTGTATGTGATGCTTCTATTTTAATCCCAATCCAAGATAATTCCTAGGTTCTAGCATTCTTGTATGTCCTAACTTCACCAAATATGCCGATATCAGACTATGTTAGAGCCAGTGGACCATGCATGGATTGAGGTCCCATTATCGCCATTTAGCTCTTCTGCATAGTGACTAGAGTTGTGTAGTTCGTGAACGAACTAGTTTAATTGAACGGGTCACTTTACTGAACGGTACGAACTAGTTCACACAACTCGTTCATTTCAGCTCAGTAGTTCAACCCTGTCATTTCGTTCTCTCTTCTCATTTCGCTCTCTCTTCTCAGCTGTTATGTGTTGCTTCCATTTTTATGCCATCATGAATGTAGGATTCTTCCTATACAAATGCGTTTGTATATTCAATTCATTCCATTCATGTTCCAATCAGATTCCTTTAATAGCGGCTGATTTGAACTGGTGATCTGGATGAAACAACTGCTGAACTAACGAGCTGTTTAAGTAAAGTGAGCTGGTGAGCTAAGCTAAAGAGCCGGTGAGCTAAAGAGCTGAAGTGAACTATTGAACTAAATGAATGAACTAGTTCTCTCAACTGAACTGAACTAAAAAGAGCGATCACGTAAATGAACTAAAGTGCCCAACTCTAATAGTGAGTAGAATCTGTGAGATTTCTTGTATATACATATGGTACTTCCATAAATTACAATCCAAGATTATTCCTAGTCTGTAGCATTCTAATAGATCCTGATTTGATGAACCTATTCTCGGAGTTTTCTGTTGCATTTCTTATCCATTGATGATGAGCAACATCTACATTACTGAGCTATTGTACCATGTTTGGATTGAGATCCTATTTTCGGCATAGCTCTTCCGAATATTTACCAGCACATGTGAGCTTTCTTCGGTTTTAAATCCAAATTCTTGGATTATACCTAGTTTCTAGAATCCTGCTAGTTCCTGTTTGAACCGTTCACCCCATTCGTTGGACCTTTTGTAGGTCCTTATGTTGTTCTGTAAAGCGACCAACCCCTGTGAGCTTTGTTGGCTCCTTTTTTTGTAGGAGCCAACAAGTACTCGCTCCGTGAAAAGACTAATCCTTGTGAAAAGACAAATTGTTGTGTCCGGGTTTATAACTCATTCTTTCGATTGTATCCTGTCGGATGATATATTCAGAGCCTACTCAGCCGTGTAATATACTTGATTTGTATTATTTCCCCTTAAAGGTATAAAGGCTTTTACCGATCTGTGGTACAGGATTTAATAAGTTTATTTCGACCCGAATGTTTGTAATACCCAATAATACTCTATGTCTATCTTAATTTGTGTGCAATACAGGTAGCAATTTTTGTCCGATCTAGATAAAATTTAGCAAAACGTGGTTTCAGATCAAGGAAAAAGCAAGTTGATTTTTTTAGGAGTAAAGTTGGCTTTAAATACAGCTCCCACATATAGGTTACGTCTTATGGCGATTTCGTTTTTGAAAACATTGTGTTCAGACTCTTTATGTTTATACTCGTATATGTATCCCTTGATTTGGGTACAGTATGTGGGCAAAGTATTTGAGTGTATTTGCGCTTATTGAGTAAGTGATCCTTCAGTATTAGTCTATGTAATAAGACTCTTCACGTTTGACACATTACCGTATCTGACTCATCTCAGACGAACTGACTGGAAGATACTGAGAAAATTCGTGTCAAATACCGATTTTCTATAATTCTTAAGGGTTAAAAATACCATAAATAAGGCACAAACTTAGTAAAACTCTTCGAACTACCTGAGTAGTTGGGACATAGGAAAAAGTGTAGTTATGATTCATGATTCTTAAGTCTAATAAATTAATTGGAAATATGTATACGATCCAGCGTGATAAGTGTTTATTCCGTTGTTAACTATGTAGTTAGTTTCTCAGAACTATACACTTAGTCGACAACATTGTAGTGCTGGAAGGGACCAATTGGCTACTTGCCTTACTGATTTTTCCTTCATTGACATTAGGACGTTTTAAAATGTTTTATACCATTCGCTTTTCAAAATATTACCCCAGTAAATGGTTATAGCTTCACAGTAAAAATGTGTTGATCCATTAACGCAACCACTGTTAAATTCATTTAGTTTAAATTGCAACTACTTTTCCATTCCATATTAAAATTTAAAGACAACAAAATTAACACAGACAAAAACTCGACTTACAAACCTTCGCACGTTTTATCATTTCCGGTCATTCGATATCCTGACGGACAAAGACAAAATATCCGGCCCAGGGACGACAGACAAGTGTGCGAACAACCGCCATTATTAACGGCACATTCACCGGCATCAACACACGTGTGATTATCCGGCGATAAGTGAGTGCCGGGCAAATTGTCACATGAACAGCGATAGCCGGACCAAAGATTGTGGCAAGTGTCCTGACAGGGACCATGGCCATTGCGCAAATGGCATTCATCAATGTCTAATTGATGAGGTCGCAATATGGGAGGAGCAGACGACGACATTAACCAAGACGAAGGCAATTAATTAGTAATGATCTCGGATGACGATGACATTGGTGATAATGATGACGATGGCGGTGGCGTGGAGTTGGTGATGATGTTGGCAATTGGATAATGTTGTACAAGGACCGTTAAAAAATCAAAAAGGGAGTACATAAGTACACAACTTGTAAGGGTTTATGTATGTGATATTTTCAAAACCTACCAATGCAAGTGTTCCCAGTGAGGGTATTAATCTGAAGACCACTTTCACAGGAACATTTGAAAGATCCCGGCAAATTCTGACACTTTTGTTCACAGCCACCATTATTGAGCTCACATTCATTTATATCTGCAGAGGAAAACAGAAAAATGTGTATTAAATAAGGTGACACGGTGTGGGAACTATGTTATCACCTCTTCATTGCCAAGGCATTCAATGATAAGGAATTTAAAGTGGCATACCCAATAACAGTGTTCGAAATTCTACATAGATATTGATGAAATAATTTTTGGGGCATGCAATAAAAAATCTTTGAGAAATGGCAATATTGGTAAGGCCGATAGTCAAAAGCGGCAGATCGACTTGATCCTCAATGCTGAATCCATCCCATATATACTTACAACGAGAGAAGTTGCAACCAAAGCGGCAATAAGATTAAACTGCCTATCACAGTACCTCAGTACCTCCACATTGATAGGCAGTTTAATAAACTACGGTCACATGAGGATATCAAAGTGTAGTGCTATGGTAACTGACCGAGTGGCCTACATACCAACTGTGTACACCTTTGAGAGAAATGACATCACTATGATTCCCGCCAGAGATGAATGGGTTGGCAGAATACCAGGTAATAGAAACCATCTCCACTTTTACACGGATGGTACGCAGCTTGATGAAAAGGTTGCCTTCGGAGTACACTGTGAAGAACTTACTTTGGATATATGTAGCTCACAGACTACTAGATACCTACAGTGTCTATCAAGCCGAAATAATGGCAATATGGGAAGTCGCCAAGTGGCTGATTTGCAACATAGTAACCAACACTGGCGTTGTCATTTACTCGGACAGCCAGCCTGCCATCAATTCTCTGGAGGCAACATCACAAAAAGTCCTCTACTGCCGCAGATCTCTTAATGAGGTGGCTGAGCAATTTAATATACACCTTATATGGGTGCCTGGGCATCCCGGGGAACTGCAAGGCCGATGAACTTTCTAGGAATGGGACGACATTACAAATTATCGAAGAATTTTGCATATATTGGTGCGCCAGAACCAACGTGCAAGCTTTGGCTTAGGCAAGAGGCAATCAGGCAATCAGGCAGTCCAACGAAAGATGGACAGAAATCGGCCCCTGCAGGGTAGCTAGACAAATCTGGCCAAGGTATGACCTGAGAAGATCAAAATATCTCCTCGCACTAGAGAGGCAAAGACTGTCCAAGTTAGTATCAGTTCTGACGGGACTCTGCTTGATCGGCGAACACGCCAAAAGATTGGGTATTGACTCCAATGACTTCTGCAGAAGCTATGGAGATGAGGAAGAAGTGGAGAGCATTGAGCACTTGTTATGCGACTGCCCCGCTCTGAGTAAACGGCGACTGGACATACTGTGGTCGGCCTTTCTAGGCAGCCTAACAGATCTTTCCAGTACCGATATTCGTACTCTCGATAAATTTGTATATCAAACAGGTTGGTTTCGATGAGGGGAATTTCAGCCGGTGGTAACACTAGGGACCTAAACTGATCTATGTGAGCTTGTAAAAAAATACGGCTGCCACCCTAACCTAAACCTAGCTGTCTCAAAGTGCGGAATCATCGTCAATAATTTCTGTAGCCTCAGGCTCTGACCATCTACTTTCAACGAAGAATGCATGTCTTCGGATACTGATGAGCCAAAATAACTTTCTGGACTCTTCACTTTTATAACACCCTTGTTGGGGTGGAGGTTAATCTTTTGGCTACCAAAGTTGGTAAATATTCTACTGATTAATCTCCATCATACAAAAGCTGCCTCTGCGGCTCTATTGCTGCGTCTGTCCTCAGGTGCAGAAGACGTTGTCCTGATAGACGGACCCTACGTAGTAGGAAGAAAAGTCATGCGTGCTGTCTGGACTCCCAACTTTAAGAGTTGTTTTTGGCAAACTCTGAAGGTACTCGAAGAGTCTGCATGTTTCTCTTACCTAATTTCAGTGCTAAAGACCAACCAGCTGCCAGTCTAGAGATAGGTAATCGGAGATCCTGGATTGTCTCCGTATGAAGAGAGTAGTAGAAGAAGGAAGTTTAGATGAGTGTTAGCTGATAATTGGTGCAGTCGTAACGCTCATCATCCTATTTGGAGTAGTACAGATACAAACAATAGGGGGAATCACTTCTTGACTTTATTCTTACTACCAACCTAGCTATTTGTAACAATAGAAATAAAGCGACTCCATATAACATAACTTAACTCAATACAAAGGCCAAGGACGTAGATGTCAGCTGTATTGTTTATTTAAAAAAAACCTTAAAAATCTCACCTTAGTGGACAAATAGTAAGCTTATCTACTCCTTATTAGACAAGGTGGGCTATATACTCCTTAGTAGAGGACCAGTTTAATTATTTAATTATCGATTAACTTATAAACAATTATTGTGCCAATATTAAAAACTTTTCTTTTTTGCTTAAATCCTACAAAAAAGTCCTATGAATTTCGAAAAGTTATACCAAACCACAAAATATATGTATGCTCACTTACCATGACAAGTGGAATAGTTATAGGGGTCCAAACTGAAACCTTCACCGCAGGAACATTGAATACGCGGTTGATTCTCACCGGGGAACATGACACGTTCGCACTTCTGATCACAGCCACCATTATCGCTGCCACAATTGTCATCCAACACTCGGGGGGCATAGGGATCTTGTGAGGATTCCTCGTCGACACCATTGCCACCATTTGTGTTAGACTGTGTGTTAGTTTCCACTGGAAGAATTTTTTCTTGATCACGTTTTTCCGCCTCTACGGGATCGATTTCATTACTTAACTCTTCAACATCTTCGGTATGAGCTGGAGCTTGTGTTGGTGCCGCAGTGACTGGTGTCGGTGGTGGAGGAGCCACATAGTTGGTCTGACGTAGATCCTCTTCTTCCTCTTCCCCCTCGCCGATATCCTCCTCATCCTCTTCGTCACCTTCTTCGTACTCATAGGCTCCTAAAGGTGACAAAATGAAAAGTGTTTAAGTCTGCTCGAGCAAATTTTTCATGAAACCGAAAATTTGTTCCAGAGGAATGAAATTTTAGAAAAAATTGTTGAACTTGAAAATGATTTTCGCAAACAAATATTTTTTATTAGCGTTCCTGTGGAAAAGAAATCTTCTTTGTGTGTAGGATCTGTGTTCATACGTAACACTTACCTTCCTCCTCTTCGTCATATTCCGACAAAGGAATACATCCGGGCAAGTCTCCCACCCAGGCACGATTACTACAGTAGAGTGCTGTCACATCGGGATCTTCAAAATCGAAGTTGTCATTACAGACATACACAGCGGTGAGGAATACCTTATCGCCTTTGCGGCGGCGTTCGTATTTCTGCACGATGCCATATCTGATTTCGGGTGCCTTCACCTTGGCCTGAACACAGCTCATGTCGAGCGTAGAGGCCAATGCCGGTGATACCATACGATCTTCCAGAATATTCTGTTTTTGTTCCTTTTTCTTGTGAGATGCCTCCGAATCGGCATCATCGACTTCATTGGATGCCGCTGCTTTAACACACGACGGTGGATCCGTATTCCACATATCGGTGTCCAGATTACACTCTAACTCGCTGGGCCCCTGCAACTCATAACCCGTTTGACAGGTGTAGAAAACGCGAATAAAATCCTCTTCATCGCTTATCTGAATCGTGGCAAATTGGACGGGAGGCGGAATTTCACAATCCTCTAGTACTGCCGAGCAAGCTGAAAATGTTAAGAAAATTATGTCAAAATTAGAACATGTTTTTCACATTAGTTCTTAAATATATAAAGAAAATGATTTGAGACATTTTCCCACCCACTCAATTGTGAAATTCGTTTATATATTAGTCCATTTTGTAGTTGTTCGCTAGTCAAATTCAAAATATGTCACAATATGTGTCGCAGAGAAACTTATTCGCCGGCCGGCTTGATAATGGCTAAGAAGGACGGAAATGTTGAGACATATTTAATGTTTCTCTTGACCTATATATTATCTAAAAATATATAATCGTGCTTGCACAGAAAACAAAAAAAAAATAAAATTAAAGATTGGCCCCAAAATCATTTTTAATCATTCAAATATGTTAATTTTTTACTTAGAATTAAACAAATTCACTTAATATTGATTACCTATGTTATAGATTGAGGACTTTTTGGACTTAACCATATCTGTCTGTACGTCTGTATTTCCATGTACAGTTTTGACAAGATGAAGGATGAAATTTTTATCCGATCTTGTAAAAGTTTAGCATGTGGTGGTTGTCATCGGTCCAGGGACATATCCTTTTGAAATTGGTGCCATATATCCATATGTATGTATGTATCAGCAGATTTTATATACATACTTATACATATCGTCGTTTGGATAACCAACTGATAGAACTGACATTTTTTGGAAATTGACTTAAGGCCAACATTGGCAAGTTCCATAGTACAATATGTGTGTACATTTTGAGCATGTAGCTATTACCGTTATCTCCAATGACGGTAAAACATGTTGCCATACCTGGCAATATGTCACTTTAAATTGAATTTTTTCAGAAATTAACTTGAATTTTTTTAATAATATTCGGAAATAGGAAGTTTTGTAAATAATAAGAAAAACAAACTGGAAATTGTATAATAAATATTACGCCATGGGGAAGAAGCAAAATTTTCTCAAAAGCACAAAATCTGCTCTCCTAAACAATTTTATATATGCGCTAGATAAGTCGGACTTGGTGAACAATATTTATGAAATAAATAAATTTACCAGAGGACGAAAGCAGTAATGTTGGGCTACACTACCCTATTGAAGCATAATAAGGAGAAATATTGTCAAGTTTTATCAATGTTGTTTTCGTAATGATAACAGTACTCGTATGCAACAAATGAACACTTTTTGAAAAATACACGGACTTGACATCATAGGTTCGATCCTACTACCAAGGGGTAGTATAACCCTATACTCGGTTGGCCGAAATTGGTGACAATTTTTCTTTATGGGCCTCCAAAGTATCTGAAAATTAGTGAGCCCCTCGAGGAAGGTGTCATCAGTTTTTGTCCAACAACTAATTCAGACTTGGTGATACCGCTTAACTATGTTTGACAGTAATGTAGATAAGATTATGCTGAAGAAAGATTCTTAACATTTTAGGCGAAAACAAAAATGTTTCCCCAAATTTTTTTTTGACAAAGTAAAGGAAAAAAATATTTTTTCACTTTGGTCAGCATGACTTTCAGGGACTCGTAATTTTTCTAACAATATCTGGCAAATTTTAGCCCAGGTAAATCTAAACAACTTTTGTAAATATATCAATACAATCGGAACGTGTCTAGGCACCCTAAATAGCTTAAAAAGACAACATTGTACCTCAAAAATGTTAGTATTTCACTATTATGTAACAAAAATTTGTTTTTGGAGTAGGGTATGTTCACCACTTTTATTTTTGGGGAACATATTAACCCTCTAGCTCCCCCACATAACAGTTGTTTTTGGACCTATTTTAACAAATCGTAAAAAACACCCCTTAAAATGGGGAGGGCGGGGATGAAATGTTCTACAGAAATGTTGGTCATAAAATTGTACTATACATATGTGTCAGAACATACCAAAGCCCAAAACTTAACACAAAAACCAAAAAAGGGTCAAATCAAAAACCCTCTTTATCGGTATCGTTATTGCTCCGAACACCAGGTCGTATGACTAACATTGCTGCACGAACAGTCCAAGGACGGGTTTTGACTGAAATTTGATCTTTTTTGGTGTTTTTGTTAAGTTTTGGGCTTTGGTGTGTTCTGACACGTAAGTACAGTTTTATGGCCAACATTTCTGTAGAACATTTCATCTCCGTCCTCCCCATTTTAAGTGGTGTTTTTACATTTTTTAAAATAGGGCCAAAAATGACAGTTATGTGGGGGAGCTAGAAGGTTAATATGATCCACAAAAATATTGTCCTTAATATTTTCTATAAAGTTGCTGACCATACCCTTCACCGAAAACAATTTTGTTACATAAAAGTGAAATACTGACATTTGTGAGCTGTTAAGAGTGCCTAGACACGTTCAGATTGTATTAATATGTTCACAACAGTTGTTTAGATTTATCTGGGCTGCAATTTTGCCAAATATTGTTAGTGAAAAATTACAAGTCCTTGAAAGTTATGCTAAAAAAAGTGGAAAAATATTTTTTTTTCCTTCACTCCTTCAAAATAAGTGCGAGAACAATTTTTTTTTCGCATAAAATGTTAAAAGAAAATAGTTAAGCGATATCACCAAGTCTGAATTAGTTGTTGGACAAAAGGTGATGACACCTTTTTCGAGCGGCCCACTGATTTTCAAAAACATTGGGGGTCCATTAAAAAAATTGGTTACCAATTTCCCCAAACCGATTATAGGGTTATACTACCCTTTGGTAGTAGAATCGAACCTATACTGTCAAATCCCTGAATTCTTTTCACTGTTGCACAGTGTAATGATTTGTCCAAAAAAATATTATAAAGAGTTTAAATTCTAAATCGGGATATATGTATACAGGTGTAATCCTGGACAGGAATCTAAATTGAAAGTGTCACATAAAAGAACGAGGAAACAAAGCTCACATATGCTGGGCACTATGTAGAAGAGCCATTGGCTCAAAATGGGGCCTTAATCCAAGTATGACACACTGGCTCTACAAGAGCGTAATCAGAACTATTTTAACTTACGCGTCAGTAGTGTGGTGGACATCAATGAAAAAGAAGTGCAACATAATGATATTACAAAAGGTCCAACGAATGTGTTGTCTCGGCGTAAGCGGGGCAATGAGGACCACATCCAGTAGGGCATTGGAGACGATCTTGAATATCCAACCAATAGAAATACAGATTAGATATGAAGCTGCCCTCACGTCGACGAGACTCAAAATGATGGGCGAATGGATCAAAAGCGATCACAAGTCATATCATCAAAAGATAGCTGAGGTAGTGACGGTGGATTTAACTGACATATCATCAGTATCCGACAGAATACCTGAAAAATCAATAGTTGCTGAGTGTGAGACCTTGATACCAGACAGACAATCTTGGATTGATGGAACAACATCTGGAATTTGCTGTTATACAGATGGATCGAAACTAGGGGAGGGAACGGGGCTAGGACTTTATATCGAGGAACCGGAAATCGCCTGCCAGACCATAACACAGTCCTGCAGGCGGAAGTGCGAGCAATTACAGAATGTGTGAGCTGGCTTGGCTCTAACACGAGACCAACAAATGTGAATATATTCACAGGTAGCGAAATGGCTATCAGGGCAATAACGTCTAGAACGGTGAAGTCGAGGACAGTTTTAGATTGATTGTCCTTTCAGGACACACATGCTTACAAGCACATCTACATAGGACAGGAGTTGTAGATGACAGCGTATGCAGGGTATGCGGGGAGGATGACGAAACGTTGCAGCATTTCCTCTGCCAGTGCCCAGCGTTCGCTAACAATAGATCCCGCTTCTTAGGAAATGATACTATACCAGACTTGACCCAACTTAGGGACGTAGACTGGAAAAAGATTAAGGACTATGTCGATAGTACCGAGTTCCTAAAATAACTTTCCAAGAGAGCGCACAACAGGCCGAATACTGGCTTATGTGTATGTCCAAGGACATGCGGCGGAATTTCACCGCCTCCACTTCTCCACCTAACTATAGCTAAACTGAACCGATTTTCACCGGTTTCAATAGGGATCATCCTTGGGCCCCAAAAGAGAACGGTGCTAAATTTCATCGTTATGGGACCATAAATACAACCAGCAGACGGACATGGTTACATCCACTCAGGCAGCGATTCCAAGTCGATCGGGATAAATAAACAATGGGGTTTATCTTCTTATTATGGATTTTGAAAATTTAAAATCCTTGTTTTTATTTTTATACATAGGATGGGGGTATATTCATTTTGTCACTCCGTTTGTAACACCTCTAAATATTGATCTGAGACCCCATAAAGTATATATATCCTTAATCGTCGTAAAATTCTAAGACGATTTAGCCATGTCCGTCCGTCCGTCCGTCTGTTGTAATCACGCTAAAGTTCCTAATAATAGAGCTAGGTTGATAAAATTTGGTATACATATTTCTTATAGTTGCAGGTTGTTGGGATTGAAAATGGGCGATATCGGTCCATATTTAGATATAGCTCCTATATATAGCATCTAACTTGTTGTAATTCCTACTGTTCTCTATATTTTTATTGGTGTTTTTCGGTGTTAGTTTCTTTCGGTTTGAGTTATTTTGTGAGGTCACATGCTATCCGTGGTGTAGTGTAAAAGCGCATATCTCAAAAAAAAAGACAATCGGTAATCATCATCCCTCGTACATGCACCAATTCAAATTTGCTATTTTCCTTTTTTTAATATACCATTTAGCAACTATTTATAATCTTTTTAGAAACAGCTTTAATGCATTGATTGATATTGAAATATCTGACCCTATAACGTTAAGAATTCAAATCAGGGATTTGCAATTTATGTGGGGGGTATATCAAAATGTAGATCGATATTGACCATTTTACATCATTCTCAAGATACCAGCTAAAACATCATCTTACAATTTTACGACGATTAAGAATATACTCGAACATACACAGGGTTTTCCAATAAGAGTGATATTATTTTTTTTTTTTTTTAAAAAAAACACACTTGTTGTTAAGGAAATTCAAAAGTTTTTTATTTAATGTGAAGTACAATCGATACGATAAAGTTCTAAATAAAACGTCATTCAAATGGCTTCCACGACTTCTTCTGCAGGAACGAATTCGATGAACCCAATTTGCGAGCACTTTTTCCACTAAATCAATTCGTATGTCATGAATGCCACCTTCAATATTGACTTGTAAAGCTTGAAGATACTCTGGTTTATTTCGAAAGACCAATGACTTCAAATAACCCGACAAGAAATAATCTAATGTTGTTAAATCACAATTTCTTGGAGGCCATTCAATATCACAATTTCTTGAAATAATCGAATCTCCAAACTTCTCTCGCAACAATTCAATTGTTTCATTTGCTGTGTGGCACGTAGCCACAATCGGTCAATGGCGAAAAGATAGCCCTTAACGAGAGCTAAAATATTGCTCATGGGTGTCCAGATCGTAGGTCGACTGGAAAGTGTTTTTTTTTTTTGGAATAAAAAAATGGACTTAGCGCACGAAAAGTTGCAATTGGAGAACGATTATTTTGATAATAAAACTGAATAATTTGTAAACGTTGTTCTTGCGTATATCTCTCCATGATGAAATTGAAAACACTACTGAATACAATGAAAAACAAATGACAGATCATGACATATTACAAATGACATGTTACAAAATCATATCATCCCTATTGGAAAACCCGTTACTTTATGGGGTCACCAATATTTCGGGGTCTTATAAACAAAACGGGGACATAAAGTAGGTATAACTATAGTTACAACTGTTAGAAAAAATTTGATTTTTAACAAAAATACGTTTTTTGTTGTCATGAAAAAAAGCATTAAAAATAGAAAAAAATCGCAAACATTCAGAAAGTTTGTTTATTCCATTTTTTGAAAGCTAGAATCTTAACGGAGAAAACAATGCCTATTTGCAAAAAGTCTGTGGATAAATATATTAATAATGACCCATATTGTAAAAATAAGTAAATTCATAAAAATACACACAGAATACAGTTTGGTTGCCTCAACCGAATTATTTGCCAACCGAATTTTGGTAGTTCTGTCTACTATCATGCGATTCCATCAGGACAACCAATATTTTGGTTATGGTATACTTCTGCTTCCATGTTGACAACAACATATTTGGTTGCGCCAACTACGAAAATCTTGGCTTAAATTATCTGTTGTAGTTGCCACAACCAACTGTTTTAAAAAATTGGTTGTTCTGACAATTTGTCAGTCATATACTACCGACAATTAATTAAAAACAGTTTTCATTAATTTTTATTTTATTTATTGAACAAAAAACAAAACAATTCATAAAAAATTAAAAATCCCATATTACGAATTCATCATTATTATGAGATGTGGAAATATTTGACACACATTTTAGTACACGAAAAAAAACACAAAACTTTTATGAAAATCGCTTAACCCTGTGCTTTCAATTTCATGATTGTTGCTTTCATTTTTTATTTATGTAAAACATTTTGCACAACATATTCTGCATTCCACACATTATTATCCACACGAGATTATTTTTGATTACCTATACCGTTCTTGAACAAAATGTTGAAGATTTATTTATGTCGAGTAATTTTATTTTTTGTTTGTCATGTATCAGCAAAAGATCAGCAACCAATCTTTCGGTTGTATTTCCCAAAATACAGTTAGTTATTCTAAATTTGGGAAATTATTGGGATAACCAATAAACGATTATTTATTAATATTTTTTCTGTTGTAGTAACCAATTATTCGTTGCAATAATAATCTTTGGTCTATTGATACAATTTCTGTTGTCAAGAATAAAACATTGGTTGTCACAACCAAAAATCAATCATATGGTACTATGAAAATTTAAAATTGGTTACCACAACTAACCGAGTGCCAATGAAAAAAACAATCTTAATTCGATTGATACAACCATCGATTTAGTTTCAAGCATTGTCATTTGGTTGTCTCCATGTTATTATTGTTGCTTCAACTATTTATTTATAAATACAACCGACAGACGGTGTAGGAAATATATTATTTTCCTGGGTGTAATTGTTGATATTTTTTATTTTGGCTTTTTTGTTTTAGAGGTAACAAAAGGGGCGTGGCAATAACGCCCATTTTATACCCTCCACCCTATTGTGGGGGTATATTTATTTTGTCACTCCTCTAAATATTGATCTGAGACCCCATAAAGTATATATATTCTTAATCGTCGAAAAATCCTAAGACGATTTAGCCATGTCCGTCCGTCAAATCATATCCGGTGATCACGTCCGTAATAATAAAGCTAGGATGATAAAATTTGGTATAAATATTTTTTATAGTTGCAGGTTGTTTGGGATTGCAAATGGGCCATATCGGTCAATGTTTTGATATAGCTCCCCAAAATATACGTATTTAAGCCATAATTACCACATTTTCTAATAATTTTGACTGAATCTTTGCAGTATGTATTTATTGAAGACCAGAATTCATCGCAGAAAAAATTTTTTAAATCAGTTCATACTTTGTTATAGTCAACCTATAGATGTCTCTCCCAAAAATGCTTATTTAAGCCATAAACACCATATTTTCAAAGAAATTTAGCAGAAACTTTGCAGTTTGTATTCTATTTTGGCAAGAATTCATCTCAATAAAATGTATACAAATCAGTTTTTCTATTGTTGTGGTCCCCTGTAGATCTAGTTCTCAAATATGCTAATTTAAGCCATAAATACCACAATTTCAGCGTTCGTCCTTATACCCTACTGTGGTCCAGGCTATTATGAGTTTGTGCATTTGTTTGTAACACCCAGAAGGAGAAGAAATAGACCCATCGTCTATTATACCGATCGACTTGGAATCACTTCCTGAGTCGATTTAACCATGTCCGTCAGTCTATCTGTCCGTCCGTCCGTCTGTAGATGTATCGTTGTTATCAAAGTGCAGATCGTATTTATGGTCCGATTGTGATGCAATTTTGCACAGTGCTCGTTTATGGCCCAAGGACGATCCCTATTGAAATCAGTCAAAATCGGTTCAGATTTAGATATAGCCCCTATATATATATGTTACTCCTGATTTGACATGTAAGCGATGTAGAAACTGTATTTTGGATCAGATCAGTACGAAATTTGGCAGAGAGAGTTCTCTTATTACTTGAATGAACTCTATCAAATTCGGAGAAATTCAGTTCAGATTTAGTTATAGCCCCCATATATATGTTTTACCCGATCTGACATGTAAGCGCTGTGGAAACCGTATTTTATATCCGATAAGTACGAAATTTCTGTAATTGTTATATTTGTTATATATATATATAGTTGCAGGTTGTTTCGGATTGCAAATAGGCTACTGTTTTGATATAGAAGTCGCTCCAAAATACGTGTCTTGGACCATAGACATCACATTTTTAAAGCAATTTAGCTTTAACTTTGCAGTTTGTATTCTAATTTGATAAGAATCACTGCAAACATTATACAAATCGGTTCTTATTTTGTTATAGTCTGAATCTTTGCAGTTTGTATTTAATAAAAACAAGAATTCATCGCAGTAAAATTTTTTAAATCAGTCCACCTATAGATGTCCACATTTTTCAGGTGAAGAGATTGGCTAAAGAAATTATATATATGAACATTTCACCAATGTCGAATGCGACATTCGTACGCATTCAAAGTGAAAACAACATATGCCAAAACATTATTTCATTTTGACAAAAGGCGAAACTTATAGCTCTTGATTAGCACTATATTTGGTGGTAAGGTTGATTTTGGCCAATTGCTCGTTTTCAAGATAATTACAAAAAACCAAGACATTCGCACGCGACAAAAACAGAAGTCGCTTTTAATGCAATCCAATCAAACACTGATTTCAGCGAAACATGAAGGAATATTTTAATGCGACAAATTTTAAAATGTCATGGATTCATGTATCTTAATTATGTTGTTTATTTTATTCAAAAATGTTAAGTAGTTTATTTTTTATTTCATTTTAATCACATTCGCACGCGACGTTTTATTCCATCGATCTTTTGATGTTTATTTTTTACTTTTTATGCAACTAGACATCCAAAGGTTGATTATAACTGAATTTTAATAAATTCAATATATTTCATTTCAAAACAAAAAATATTTTTCTAATATCCCTTAAATATAAATCAAGATTTATAAGAGAGACTATTAATCAGAACATAACATGCAATACAAATGTTTAAAACATAAATTTTGCAATTATTCGAATTTGCACTCAAATATTTTAAAATGTGTTATGAATAAATGTAGTTTTTGGGAAAATTTGTTAAATTCTATAGATTCCCTAAAAAAAATTAAAACAACATACTTTTAAAGACTTTAAATTTTAATTTTACAAAAAAAAAAAAATTTTTTTCAAAATTTAACGTCTTTTAACTTCATAACTAAGCGAGTTATCAAAAAGTTGTAAATATTTTTATACCCTCCACCATAGGATGTGGGGTATATTCATTTTGTCACTCCGTTTGTAACACCTCTAAATGTTGATCTGAGACACCATAAAGTATATATTTCTTAATCGTCGTAAAATTCTAAGACGATTTAGCCATGTCTGTCCCTCTGCCCGTCTTTTGTAATCACGCTACAATCTATAATACTTGAGCTAGGTAGATGGAATTTGGTACATATACTTCTTATATCTGATGGGATTGAAAAAGGGCTATATCAGTCCATGTTTTGATATAGCCCCCATACAATGGTCCATCTAGATTTGACTTCGTAACGGCACAAAAACCTGAAATTTCAACGAATTGGGCTGATCGCATGGTGGAGGGTACATAAGATTTGACATGGACGAACTTGATCCATCTTTACTTGTTTAATATACTATTGGTACTATAAGAACATTACACTTTCCAAAATTTCAAGGGGAATCAATGTTATAAGCCATTTACTTTTTGTGCAAATTGGTCCATTTGTATGGGAGGTATCAAAAGGGGCGTGGTAATATCGCCATTTTGCACTGGACTATGGGTACTGTAATAGAATTAACCTCCACAAAATTTTAAATATTATTAAGGACTGGAATCAAAGTTATAAGCCATTAACTTTTTGTGCAAATGGGTCCTTTTGTATGGGAGGTACCAAAAGGAATGTGACAATGACGCCCATTTTCCCAGGATGATAGCGACCAAGAAACTCAAACTATGTGTGGAATTGTGAAAGATTCTGAGTAGTGGTATAGAAGTTATAAGATAGTCAATATTTCCCAAAACATTGACCTTTCGTGGTGGAGGTACTCGCGAAGGAGAGAACTAACATAGTCCATCATTGACCTTAGTCTGAGATACAAAAAATATTAATACATATCAAATTTGAAGTCAATTGGTTAATCCTGTCGAAAGTTCTGGTACACACCAACCAGATAGACAGACGGACAGGCTGACGAACATTGCTTAAATGACTTCAAATGGCCCAAAACGGATTTCTGCCAAATATTCTTGGGGTTTCTTAGATCACTCCATCGATGTGTTACACTTTTGGCCCGCAGCATATGATATATACAGGGTGGAGCGCGGGAATTAGCTTTTTTGCATTGCAGGCTGTGGCGGCACTGTTGGTCGAAGAGAGTGTGCGTGGCTTACAGTGGCTGACGGGAGATACATGTTAAAGTACATAAAAACTTCAGAAAACGTATGCAGCAGTGTGTGGATAGCGAAGGTCGACATTTGCCAGATACGCTATTTAAAACCATGTAATTTAAAAATTCCCCTACTCTTCAATATAATTCAAATATAAAATAAATTTTTCTAAGGTTCATAACTTTTTTATTTCATTCCCAAATAAGCAAACTACAGCGCTCCACCCTGTACCATCACAATAGTGGGGGTATAAAAACCTGATTAAGTTGAAAAACAAAATTTTTTTTTTTGCATTTTTTCCAATTTTTATGGTGTTTTTCGCGCCAACAAAAAACTTTTTGTTTTGTGGAAAAAAATCAATTTGTATCTAATAGTTTTAACGACAGTTACTAAACTTCCGTTTGCACATGGAGGTGGCATTATTAAAATTTTTAGGAATTGTAATTCTTAATTTTTCTAAATTTGTTGCAGCAAAATCGGGCTAGTCGTTTTCGATATATGTGAAACAAAAGACCGCCAAACGTGACAAATTCCCCTATATGATACTTAATAACTTCAAATCGATATATCTATCTTGATTCCTATACGTGACCCAGCGAAACGCCAGGACATGCATAACTTTTTTTAACCGATATAACTACTCCCGGTAGTCAGAATCCCCGCCGATATTGTCAGTCGCACTGTGTTAGATGGCTTAAATTTGGCACAAACTCTTCTTAAAGCAGCATTTAACTTGGTATTGAAAATGAACAAGTAAAAGCGTTAAGTTCGGCCATGCCGAATCTTACATACCCTCCACCACGGATTCATTCCTTATTTTGTACTGGAAAAATCTTTGGATATGGAGCAAATCATGAAACGATCCTTTTTGTAAACCAGTAAGAAAGTTCAGTCGCGTAAACCGACTAATGATAATGATAAAAATATTAGTAAATTTATTTATTTTTTGTTTTCTTTAAAATATTATCAATTTAAATTGCATTTAATAACTTAAAAGTATGTATTTACTGGTAATTAAGTTATAAGCTATTAACTGTTGGTGTAAAATGGTCCATTTGTGTGAGAGGTACCAAAAGGGGTGTGCCAATTACCGCCACTTTTCTCTAGACTCTAGGTACTATAAAAGCATTGCACAGTACGAAATTTCAAGTATTTGTATGCACAGGTAAACAAAAGCTGTTAACTTTTGGTACAAAAAGGTTCATTTGTGTGGAAGGTACCAAAAGAGGCGGTCCAATAACGCCCATTATTCTCTGGACTCTAGGTACTATAAAAGCATTACACTGTACGAAATTTCGAGTATTTGTATCCACTGGTCTTAAAGATATATGCTGGCAACTTTTGGTACAAAATGGTCCATATGTGTGGTAGGTACCAAAAGGAGTGTGGCAATAATGCCATTTTTCACAGTATTGTAGGTACTATTAAATCTGTACAAAATTTTAAGTCTTTGTATGCACTGGTAATTAAGTTATAAGCTATTAACTTTTGGTTCAAAATTGTCCATTTGTGTGGGAGGTGCCAACTGGCGTGGAAACTGTGCCCGTTTTTCTTGAGGTAATAGTGCCTTATACTAATACTATGTGTAGAATTTCAGAGGATTTAATTAAGTAGTATAGAAGTTATTAAATAATCAATATTGCACTAAATGTTAACCCTTTTTGGGGGAGGTACTAGAAGGAGTGGGCCAATATGGCCCATCTTCAAACTTAGCCGGAGATTGAAGAAAATATTTCCACATACCAAATTTGAAGTCAATCGGTTACTCCTTTCGAGAGTTATCGTGCGCAGCAGCCAGCAGACAGACAGACAGACGGACGGACATTGCTCATTCGACTTAAAATGACCCAAAACGGATATCCGCCGAACATACTTAGGGTCTTAGATCACTCCTTCGATGTGTTACACTTTTGGTTCGTAGCAAATGATATATAGCCTCCTCTCTAAGGTGAGGGGATAAAAACGAACGCTGCAATTTTTAGGCCGCAAATTCTTTAGCCAAACTCTTCACCTGAAATATGTGGTATGTATGGCTTAAAGTAGCTTTTTTGAGAGCTACATCTACACGGGGACTACAACAAAATAAAACTTTATTTCTATACATTTTATTGAGATGAATTCTTGCCAAAATAGAATACAAACTGCATAGTTTCTGCTAAATTTCTTAGAAAAAGTGGTGTTTATGGCTTTAATAAGCATTTTTGGTAGCGACATCTATATGTGGACTATAACAAAATATGAACTGATTTAAAAAATGTTTACTGCGATGAATACTTGTCTTCATTAAATACATACTGCAAAGATTCAATTAAACTGCTTAGAAAATGTGGTATTTATGGCTTAAATACGAATATTTTGGAGCGACCTCTATCGAGTGACTATAACAAAATATGAACCGATTTGTAGAATTTTTGCTGTGATGAATTCTTGTCAAAATAGAATGCAAACTGCAAAGTTTCTGCTAAATTGCTTTAAAAATATTTTTTTTTGTGTATTTTGGAGTGACCTCTATAGGGGAGCTATATCAAAACATTGGCCGATATGGCCCATTTGCAATCCGAAACAACCTGCAACGATAAGAAATATTTCTACCAAATTTGATCAACCTAGCTCTATTATTACGGACTGTAGCGTGATTACAACAGACGGACGGACGAACAGACAGACATGGCTAAATCGTCTTAGAATTTAACGACGATTAAGAATGGGTTCTCAGATCAATATTTAACACTGGTCGACACAATTTTTGGTTCTGACCTCTAAGTTTGAAATTTTGGTTTCTCTTTTATACCCTCCACCATAGGATGGGGGGGTATACTCGTATTCATTTTGTCACTCCGTTTGTAACACCTCTAAATATTGATCTGAGACCACATAGAGTATATATATTCTTAATTGTCGTATAATATGAAAAATATGAACTGATTTTTAAATCAGTTAATATTTTGTTTAGTCAACCTATAGATGTCGCTCCCAAAAATGCTTATTTTAGCCATAAACACCACATTTGCTAAGAAATTTAGCAGAAACTTTGCAGTTTGTATTCTATTGTTGCCAGAATTCATCTCAGTAAAATGTATACAAATTAGTTTTTATATTTTTGTGGTCCCCGTGTAGATCTAGTTCTCAAATATACTAATTTAAGCCATAAATACCACATTTTTCAACGTTCGTGTTTATACCCTACACCACACTGTGGTCCAGGGTATTATGAGTTTGTGCATTTGTTTGTAACACCCAGAAGGTGAAGAGATAGACCCATGGTTAATTATACCGATTGAAATTTGGCAGAGAGAGTTCTCTAATTACATGTATCGGGTCCGTCAATAAGAGCGCAACAAAAGTTTTTTTTAAATAAAACAAAAACGGTTTTGAATGTCAAAGAAATTCTTTCTTTCCTGTGAAAGTACGTTCGATGCCATTATGTATGGAACTCGATTTCTTTTGCATGGCCACCACGGGCACGCTTGCAGAAGTCCAGACGCTGAACCCAATTTTCGACGGTTTTCAAGCATAAATCGGCCGATACTGCTGCAATTTCACGTTCGATATTCCTACGAAGTTCATCAATCGTCGCTGGCATAGACCATAGACTTGACGTAGCTCCACAGGAAATAGTCTAACGGCGTCAAATCGCACGACCGAGGCGGCCAATCGACTGGACCATTTCGTGAGATAACACGTTCTCCAAACTTGGTTTCCAATAAATTGATTGTGGCATTCGCTGTGTGGCTTGTGGCGCCGTCCTGTTGGAACCACATGTCCTCCAAGTCCATATCATCCAATTGGGGCCAAAAATATTCGGTTATCATTGAACGGTAGCGATTCCCATTCACAGTAATGTGCCGGTCTTGATCATCACGGAAGAAGTACGGCCCAATGACGCCGCCGGCCCATAAACCGCACCAAACCGTAATTTTTTCGGGATGCAATGATGACTCGTGGAGTACGTGTGGATTGCTGTCTGACCAATAACGCATATTTTGTTTATTGACGAAGCCATTCAGCCAGAAATGAGCCTCATCGCTGAAGATGATTTTTCGATGAAAATCGCTCTTAACGTTGAGGCCACTGACTCCGAATTTCGGCAGTAAATTTTAATAATTTCGACTCGTTGTTGGCTCGTATATCTTTCCATCATGAAATGGCAAACCTTACTGAAGAGAAATGTCAAAAGAGCGGCAAAAAATATGGCGTCGTTTGCTGTCCCTGTCGGTCTACTTTTGTAGCGTCCCTGTTGAAAAACCCTTATGAACACAAATTCGGGGAAATTCAGTTCAGATTTAGATATAGCCCCCATATACATGTTTCAACCGTTTTGACATGTAAACGCTGTAGAAACCGTATATTATATCCGATAAGTACGAAATTCGGCAGAGGGAGTTTTCTTTTTACATGTATGAACACTGCCAAATTCTTATCGCAATGCCCATTTTCACATTGTTAGGGAGGTGTAGGATATTATGTAGTGGGCCCCGCTCGCACCTTGAGAAAAATGGGTGCAGTTGCCACGCCCCTTTTGGTACCTCCCACACAAATGGACCATTTTGCATCAAAATTGAACTGCTTATAACTTTAATACAAGTGAATAAAAATACTTGAAATTTTGAGCAGTATAATGTTTTTGTAGCGCTTAGAGTCCGATAAAAAATGGGCATTATTGTACAGTCTGTTGTACAGTCTGATGTATGTTTTTTTATATATATTGTCATTTTATCCTCTATAATGGTCTTCATTTAACATTGCAAATTTCATTTTATTGCAACTGAAACAACTTCTTATTGACATTTATATTTTAAACACATTTGCACTGAGAGTCAACAAATCTTTTAAAGGTCATTTATTCTTTTTTCAGACTGAATTCATATCCAGAGGTACACATCCATCAAATACGAACCTCCAATGAATGCTGCAGCAAATAAAAATAGCAGGAAACGTGCCATTCTGAAGGCAACTCTTGATGATTTTTATAGAAATTTATAGATTTTGGTAAGTTTGAAAGCACTTTTACACAAATTAAAACATTTCTTTTTCTAGGGAATAAAAGAACAAAAATATATAATATATATTTTTTTATTAATATCACATAAAGTGTCTACTTAATATACAAATTTCTTTTTCACTTCTGGCAAACTTTTAATTTTACTCATTTATTAATGGGGTTTCATTGAATTTTCTTTTCTAATTTCTTATTTTTTTTGTATTACTTTTGTTGTAATACGATTACGTTTTTTTCTTATCGATAAAATTTTTTTCTTGGATATTTTTTGTATTATTCACATTTTTTCCACTGAATTTGATTTTTCGTAAAATTTATATTTAGTTTTAGTGGAGATCGTCTGTATATATACATTCGTCCACTGTTACTTGTTTCCACCACAGCGGCACAGATTTCGAGATCACAGTTTTTTTTTGTTTTTTTTTGTTAAAGTTTTTTAATTTTTTTTTCTTGAGATGTTACCTTAACACACAACCGCGCGAGACAAGAGCCGCGAAAAGACTGGGGGATACCTCGAATAGTTCCAACGCACTAAGGATCCCTCTTAGCCGACAAATGCCCACACACACACACACACATTTGTACAAACATGAGCGCGGAATCTTTTCACACATTTGAATTTGAAAAGTAAAATGAAAATCATTCATTGAGGAAAAACTGGAGGGAATTTGTATGCCAAAATGCTGAAAATGTTTCAGACTAAAATACATATAATAAAGGGGCACATAATAAGGTGTGATAGAGAGAAGATGAGTTGAGATGAGATGTATGTACCTATCATTTAAAACACCGATTGTCTACGAATAAATTGCTGAGTCTATTAATGTCTAGCTTAAAATCAAATATAATATGGTTCCGTTCCGATTTGATATAATTTCAAGAATATGCCGAAATTAAAACATTAGATAGATCATACCCTTCCATTTTAGCTATTCCAGTTAAGATTATGTCAAAAATTGGTGTTATTCCATCAAAATCGTTTGATATTTTGAAAATTGTCCACATGTGTCCTTCAGTCTCATATCGATATGAGAACAACAAAGAAAATCTCAGTCGATTAACCGACTAAGAAATACCCTCACTCTGTGTGTAATATATTGTGGAATATGGTTAATGGTGGAAACATTTTGCACAGTCCATAGTCATTGAAAAGTTGTCCAAAATGCAGAATATGAAAACATTTAGATGATCGCTACAACAGATATGGGCAAGTTGTTTTCAAATAAATCTCTCAATTTGTGTGGGGGGTACCAGAAGGGGCTTGACAAATATGCCTATTTTAAACTGAACAGTAGACACTTCTAAAATATTGCACTGTACCGACTTATAAGTGTTTGTGTGCACTTGTACTTACGTTATAAGCTATTCAATTTTTGTATTTTTTTCCACCCACCCGCAAGTGGTGGGGTAACGTAGCCTATTTTTCTCAAGGTGATAGTGACACATAAATTATTACTACATATGTGTTGAATTTCTAAATACTCGTATTAGGATATGTAGTACATAATTTATTAGAGAATCAATAATATCAGAAAATTCTAACCCTTTGCTCGGGAGATAACAGAAGCATTGGACCAATATGGCCCAAGTTCGAACTAAGCCGATGATAAAAATATTACCATATATCAAATTTGAAGTCAATCGGTTACTTCGTTCGAGAGTTATCATGCGCAACAACCAGACAGACAGACATATGGAGGGAAGGGCATAGCTCAAATCTTAAAATGTCCTAAAACGGACATATTTAGAGTCTTGGGTCACTACTTCTACACTTTTGGCCCTCCAACAAAATGAGAGTATAAGATGTGATAATAGTATCTGAACTTCTGCTTTAGTTGGTCATGTCTTTTTGAATCATGAAATTTTAGTTTATTTTTCTGAAAACAGAAATTTTTTGAAATCCCTACCGTCCAAAGAGATTCCTTATATTTCATACCCTTTTTACAATCTTCGACACATTTTCTATACACTTTTTGGTATGGATTTGAGCTTTTCGTGGCAATCCTCCGTACTTTCATCGGTCTTTTCAGTGCTGGGAACAGGAAAAATCCTCAGGGTTATGATGTATGTAATTGGCTATACCACAATTTAACTAGATATATGACAGATTTAGACAAGAATTCATTTTTTTACATCAGTTTATATTTTGTTATAGTCCACCTATATGCATTTTTAAGCCATAAGCACCATTTTCTTAATAATTTTAGATTTTGATGTTGAAATAATACGTCTAGCATCATTTTCATGGCAATCAATCCTCGTTAAGACATTGGGATCAACAACCAAATAACAGTTTCATGGACTTGAAGGGGTTCATTTTTTATAGAAATTAAATCTAGTGATCAGCAGTTCTGTAACGAGTCATGGAAAGAGATAATCTGAAGAAGTGTCAGATTTTTAGTTATTTCCATCGCGAATAGCTCCTAATTGAACAATCGCAGAAACGAAAAATTTTGGGTAGTGGAGGTGAGACCGCGTAGACACGGTCATTGGCATAGCCCTACAAAAAAAGTCTAACGGCGTCAAATCGCATGATTCTGGCGGCTAATTGACATGGGCAAAATGTCACTAATGCGTTCTGAAAACTCCCCACGCAATAAAGCCGAAATCGCTCGTTGTGTGGCTCGTGTACCGTCTTGATGAAACCATATATCGTCCAATAACTGGACTCCAGTTCATTATATTCAATTGCAGACCAAAACAAGTAAAAACGTTAAGTTCGTTAAATATAACAAAATATAAACCGATTTGTAAAATTGTGACTGTGATGAATTCTTGTCAAAACAGAATACAATCTGCAAAATTTCAGCAAAATTGCTTTAGGAATGTCGTATTTACGGCTCAATAACCGTATTTTGGAGCGACCTCTATAGGGGAGCTATATCAAAAGTTTGACCGGTATGACCCATTTGCAATCCCAAACGACCTGCAACTATAAGAAGTATTTATACCAAATTTGATCAACCTAGCTATATTAATACGGACTGTAGCTTGATTTCAACGGGAGACAGACGGACAGACGGAAGGACCTGACTAAATTGTCTTAGAATTTCAGGACGATCAAGAATATATATCGCAGATCAATTAGCCCTCTAACTCCCCCACATAACTGTAATTTTTGGCCCCACTTTAACAAATCGTAAAAAACACCCCATAAAATGTGGAGGGCGGGATTGAAATGTACCACAAAAATGTTGGCCATCAAATTTTACTATATGTGTCAGAACACACTAAAGCCCAAAAGTTAACACAAAAACCAAAAAAAAACGCTAAAATTCCTGTTCGTGCAGCAATGCTAGTCATACGATCTAGTGGTCAAAGCAATAACGATACCAGTAAAGGGCGTTTTTGACTGGAATTTTACCGTTTTTTTGGTTTTTGTGTTAACTTTTGGGTTTTAGTGTGTTCTGCCTATAAAAAAAATTGGTCACCAATTTCGCCAAACCAAGTATAGGGATATACTACCCTTTGATAGTAGATCGAACCTATGCTGTCAAATCCGTGCATTTTTCAAAAAGTGTTCATTTGTTGCATAGTGTTATAATTTAATTCAAAAAAGTTGGTTCACCCTATAGTGTACATAGTAATAAATTTAGTACATCTGACGACTTTATTCTTAAAGTGCCACAGTTGGGCCATTCATTGGACGAGTGTCGTCCAGCAGATACAAACACTGTAAAGCGTTATGGGTCTGACTACAGTGGAATACCAACAGTGTCTAGTGATTACTCTACAAACATATAGCGCTACTGTTGTTTTCTCTGACATATCCATGATATCCAGCTTACAACTTTACTTCCTACATAAAATTTTGATTCCTACCTTTTGCTTATCTACAAACATATAGCGCTAATGTGGATTTCTGTGTCGTATCCAGGATGTTGGTCTAGAAATTCGACTTCCGCTTGCAAAGGAATTTCTACAACTGTTAGTTTGTACCTCCAGCTGAAGAGGACCACGTCGGGTTTTGTGGCATTTACTGCAAGTCGGTTTTTTCCACCCACTTCACAATAATGTGGAGTGACTTCTGGATCAGTCGTAGTGAACGGAGTCGTTGCCGATCAGTCGTAGTGAACGGACGTGTTTAGCACAGAGCGGATACCTATTACGCAATTGCAAAAAAAATCTGTACAAAGTCTGGAAGCCCTACATCGTAGTACCTATTTCGGGCTAATACAGACAAAAAATAAATAAATTCGTTGAGGGGATGCCTTCGTGTTCCGATGGAGCGGGGTTCCCCAATCGTCTTACTGTCCGTCCTTTGGTCTTGGCCAAAGCCGACCACACCAAAAATGGTGAAAATTTCCACCCAGTACTCACAACAGGTGGTACGGTGAGGGGAAAACGTCATGTCCGACCTTCAAAACGGAAGCACAATGAGCACCGGATAGAGCTCAGAATTTTGACGAAGTCACTTACCTGGGCTAAAGGCGTCGTAGATGCTTCTAAGGCCAATGAGCCGGCTGAAAGAGCCGCATATTCAGCTGTGTTTACTGCTAATAAAGTCAAAAGAATCAGATCACCTGATGAACCCTCTAGTTTGATTAGACTAATTCAAAGACTGCTCAACAGAAGACGCATAACAGCATGTCTTGGGTCCACAACTCTAACAAGGTTTGTAAACAGAGGGACCCCACAAGGAGGAGTACTGTCTCCACTAATTTGGATGCTAACGGTGAATGAAATCCTGCTAGATCTAGAACGTTGTGGCTGCAAGGTCGTGACATATGTGGACGACGTGACAAGCGCAGTAAGTGGCAAATTCGAAAACGTCCACCGAGACATTCTACAGGTGGCTCTGAACAAATTGGCTAGATGGGCCAGAAGCAGCGGTTTGGCGTAAACCCAAACAAGACAGCATTGGTTCTCCTTACTAGATTGAACAGTGTCCCACATGTGGACCCTCCACTTCGGATAAATGCAACAGATCTAGTCTCTTCTGAAAGTGCAAAATTTTTAGGAATAATTCTAGATAGAAAACTGTTATTTAGACTTAACGTATTGGAACGTGTAAGGAAGGCCAACGTCACCTTATATTCCTGCAAAATGGCTGTAGGGTCGCGGTGGGACCTCTCTCCTAAAATCGTCCACTGGATATATATAGCAGTAGTTCGTCCTATACTGTTATACGGCATTGTGGTATGGTGGACGGCAACTGACAAACTAACCTACTAATAAACCTTCTAATAAACCTACTAATAAAGGTTCAGAGAACAGCCTGCCTGAGCATAAGCGGAGCCTTAAGGACTACAGCGACCGAGTCTCTACAAGCCCTACTCCATATACTGCCGCTTAATATTGTGGCGAGAGAAGTTGCAACCAAAGCGGCAATAAGATTAAACTGCCTACCAATGTGGAGGTACAAGGTCAACTACGGTCACATGAGGATATCAAAGTGTATTGCTATGGTAACCGACCGAGTGGACTATATACCAAATGTGTACAACTTCGAGAGAAATTACATCACTATGATTTACACGGATGGTTCGAAGCTTGATGAAAAGGTTGGCTTCGGAGTACCCTGTGCAGATCTTAGTCTGGATATAGCTCAAAGACTACCAGATACCTGCAGTGTCTATCAAGCCGAAATAATGGCAATATGGGAAGTAGCCAAGTGGCTTGTCATTTACTCGGACAGCCAGGCTGCCATCAATTCTCTGGAAGCAACATCCGTAAATTCACAAACAGCCCTCGACTGCCGCAGATCTCTTAACGAGATGGCTGAGCAGTTTAATATACACCTCATGTGGGTCCCTGGACATAGGGATATCCCGGGGAACTGCAAAGCCGATGAACTTCCTAGGAAAGGGACGACATTACAAATTCTCGAAGAATTTGCATATATTGGTGCGCCACTATCCACGTGCAAGCTTTGGTTTAGGCAAGAGGCAATCTGGCAGAACAACGAAAGATGGACAGAAATCGGCACCTGCAGGGTAGCTAGACAAATCTGGCCAAGGTATGTACTGAGAACATCAAAATATCTCCTCGCACAGGAGAGGCAAAGATTGTCTACGTTAGTATCAGTTCTGCCGGGACACTGCTTGATCGGCGAACACGCCAAAAGATAGGGTATTGACTCTAATGACTTCTGCAGATGTTGTGGAGATGAGGAAGCAGTGGAGAGCATTGATCACTTGCTATGCGACTGAGTAAACGACGACTGGACATACTGGGGTCGGTCTTTCTAGGCAGCCTAACAGATCTATCCAGTACCGACATTCGTACTATCGATAAATTTGTATATCAAATAGGTTGGTTTCGATGAGGGGCATTTCAGCCCGTGGTAACCCTAGGGACCTACACTGGTCTGTGTGAGCTTGTATAAAAAAAATACAGCTAACCCTAAAAGACCCTAACCTAAACCTAAAAGACTTCTGGAGGATGCCCCTGAGTTTACTTGCAAACTCGTATGTATACGCGATAACCTTCTCCATAAGCCCATCCTACAAATCTGAATACTATTAATGGCGAGGATCCCATGTACTGGAGAGAGGACACCTCTCTGAGGTATTCCCACACAGCAATCTTTTTCAATAATTTTATAATTTAAAATAGAGCGCTCCAGCAGGTTAGTAGGTAGCGTCCTCTTCTATGAGTTTGAGAGTCGTGGGTTCGATTACCACCTGAGGCTCTGGTATGTCGCTGCAAAAATTTAGCCACATGGCATTTGTAACCCAGCGTTTCCCTGAACCGTAAAATTAGAATATAAATTGACTTCGTATTGTAATTCTTATAAATAAATTTAAAATATCCAGTCACCCCAAACCACAACATCCCTTTAAAGGAATATGGTGTGAGATTTTTATCACTCTCGAAAAAAAATCAGAAGACATTACGCGATTAAAAAAGGGGAAAATGTCAGGGCAGTTTTTCTTTTCATCTTATGCCTAAAGTCGGTGTATTTGTTTTTATTATTTTTTGTATTTTTTTTCTTCATTCTCGTCGGCGTATTTTATGAGATTGTTCATATTTTCATGTGCGTATCTGAAAGATCGACGATTGTTGTTTATATCCATGCGACAGTATCTATTTTTATCACATTTGACACAACTCAAGACATATGAACATAGCTGTAGGAAAACTAACAAAACACAAAGTAGAATGAATGGAAAAACATTAAAAAGACAAATTCATAACATAAAGGAAGTGTTTCATAGATTTCGGCGGCGATGGTGGCGTTGGATGATTTTCATCCATTTCGCCTTAAACGCCTCCACAAGTGTAAAAAGGCACAGACTTCTTCCAAATGTATTATTTATACTTTTGTGTTGGTCTGAAATTAAAGTGTGGCATCATGTCGACTAGAGATGACAAAGTTTATGACAACAACAGCCCCTGTGTCGAGGCAGTCTCGCTTGGCACTATGAGTATGTGCAAGTGTTTGGCCCATTCCATTTGGACCCGCCGAAACCTCGGATGATGATGGTGATCAGCATCATGGTGATAATCATCGTATTATTGGCATCTTTTATTGGCTGTTGTGTGATGAATAGGAGTGTGGGCTGTGAGTGCCGCCTCACCCTCTGATATTGCAGCGTGAATCACTTTTTTTGTTGTAAATCATTTGACAAAGCGTTTCACTTAAATCTCACAAATGCCGAACGATCATTTTCACCCTGAAAATAATGCATTTTGTCTACTGTTCAACAACTCACCGATCACAGGCTTTATGATCATACATCGCTCATAAGGCGTTTGATCTGCTACAATGTTTTATCACATTGGCCTACTTAAATAATTGTAATGATATGTGAGGTATAATTATTACAACTATTACCGTCAAAATTCGGTTAGGTTTAGGTTTGGAGTGGCAGCATGCTTCCTTAGGTTAGTTTAGGGTAGATTAAGGGTAGTAGCCTGTATAACAGACTTGCTTAGAGTATACTGTCCATTCTGTTTTCATAAGGACGTAAGGGAAAACATAGGTTATCCATAGTCCTTCCGGTTAAACCAATTTGATTGCTTTAAAAAGCTCAAAAATTGCCAGGTTTCAACATCAGCCCAAGTAGCAAACTCCCCAAAGTAGTGAGAGGTATTATATTGATTCTTCCTCCTATTCCTCTCCACAGCTTCTGCAAAAGTCATTATGCAAGACCTTCAATCTCTGTGCGTACCGTCCAATAGGGCAGTGGTCCGTCATGACAGATACGATAAGTGAGACGTCCGGTCTCGACAACGACAGCACAGCGTTGGTGCTTTTTAAGTTTAGGCAGGCCCACATCAGCCTGGATTGTACGAGTATGTAGTTCCTGACTGGCGGCCATCTGTGATTTGTTGCCGTTAGACCACTATCTCATAAGAAGAGCTTGAAGGTTCCTTGAGGCATGTCCACAGATTCCTGTTCCCCGTGTATGGTATTTCCTACGCTTGCAAGTTCACTGGTATGTTGCTTTGGTCCGTCACGCATATCAGGTGAATACTGTTCTTTTCAACCATTGCTTTAAGAAATCTTCGACAGTCGAGGACAATTTTTAATTCTGGAATATGGTTTCCAGGGACTTGATAGCAGCCTGGCTATCAGATAAATTATTGATACCGATTGTAGAACATTAATTCTCAGCTTTCGCTACCTTTCTATTAGCAAAGACTTCTCCCTGACAAATACTACAGACATTGGACAGTCTGTTTGCATTGGGTAGCTCCAATTTCTTAGAAAAGACACCAAAGCCCACTTGTTTGTTGAGTTCGGAACCGTCTGCATAAAAGTTCGTGAATCTCCTATGTCCTGGGATACGACCATTCCATCTGTCAGGTATATAAGTGAGATACTTCTTGTCAAAAGGTGTTTCATAGTGTAATCAATATAGCCTGGATGGCTACGTTCGTAACCATTTCCTGGCCAGAGCAAAACTTTTTAAATAGCAGTAGATGCAGCATATTGTCTTCCTAGAATATCTAGCGGCATTAAATGCAGTATAACATTTAGTGCCTCAGTTTGGGTCTTCATCAACGCACCAGTCATACACATAGCAGCAATTCATTGAACTTTGTTTAGTATCGTGCAGAAGGTGAATTTCTGCAGAACTGTCCACCAGACGACAATCCATTGATAGACAAGCCGATAGTGACAAAGGTTAGCGGACTGGAACAGGTTCTGAGAATTTATCAACCGCAGCTTCAATGAACTACCTAACCCCTCAGATGTTTGGCTAGATTAGAAGAAATTCCAAGTCATCATTAACGCAGCAGCCGCTTGCTTTTTGCTGCTGGTCGAATACACAAGTTACGACCTATTTCCCAGCAGATGCAGCGGGCCCCTCCGACGAGCGTGATGAAATTCATCATTCTAACCTTGCTAATCCTAGAATCAGGGAACTGAATCCAAAAATCAGACGGATCATATGAAGCAGTGCAACTTAAGTTCCGGTATCGGAAAATTGTGGGCAACGGTTAAGTTTCTTTCGAATCCTGACAGGAGAGGCGACCGGACGGCAGTCACATTTGATGCTACCATTGTGACGTATTCCGAAGAGGGGCGCATGTTATCTTAACCGGCAACTTATAGAGCACCCCAAGAGTGAAAGGGCAAAAAGGAGAGTCATGCTTCATATCCATGCTCTACGAGCCGAAGAAGTACGACCACAATTAACAGTTAGAGGAATTGCAGATGTCATCCCTAGCGCTATGTCATCCAAAACGAAAGGACCGGCCTCATGGCGCTTGACCTATCGAAGGACTTCGATACTGTCAGCAACGCTACGCTTTTTGAGGACATCAACACGTCCCTCCCGAATAGTTTGAAACGTTGGACCAATAATTATAGGTGTGGGCCCCAGTCGTATATTGCATTCAGAAACAAGAAGTCTAAAGATTGTTTAACCTCTACCTTTCTGCAATACCACCACAACCTGACGGCGATTAAATCGGATCATATGCTGATGACTGTACGATTCTGGCGTCGGGCCCCTTGATCGATGATATATGTGGACGGCTGAATGCATACCTGGCTGAGATTGTCAATTTATTCGCTGCGAGGAACCTGACGATATCGGGCACCAAATCATCTGACACACTGTTTACTGCATGGACGGCGCAAGTGAAGGAACAACTCAATGTGATAGTCGATGGCACAATACTTCCGACAAGCAATTACCCCAAGGTTATTGGTGTCACATTTGATAGCCTCCTCAGATCTAACGCGCATCCCCATCTATCTATATATCTGCAATAAGATGAGAAGTAGGAACAAGTTCCTTAAGTCGCAAAATCTTAACATTTATCTTCTCGTGGGGATATTCCATAGCAGAGGATACAGAACAGCCCCTTGGGGCGTTCACATGCGGACAAATCTATGGAGGTCAGTTCACTCTAAGCTAGCTGAAACGCGTTTGTTAATCAAAAGGTTGTCAAAAGTTTTGTATATTGTTATATATGATATTTGAGGTCCATTCTATATCTAAGAAAGCTTCCATTGGGAGAGAGATCCCTCAATAAAGCTTACTAGATCATCAGTGGATTTTTCCTTGCATGATGTTGATTGGACAGTAGTCTATGATATGTTTTAGTCACAATATAACTATCGATTGAGCACTTCAAGGATTTATGGTGAACTGACGATAGACTAATCGGCCTGAAATCCGTAGGTCGTATGTGGGACTTCTTTCCCGCTTTTGTTTCTCTCAAGTTGACGATATTTAAACCTGCAGAGCTCCCACAAATTGAACAATACTTCGATACATTGACCCGAAATAGTTTGACGTTTTTTTACATATCTATTGAGGTACACAATAAAGCAAAAAATATGCCGATGGAATGAATAGTAGTAGCAATTAAATTGGTCGTTAAAAACTACAGATATTATGTGGAAACATATTTGTTTCAATATTGAAATGTGATTACGAGCTGTCTAAATAACACAAAGTATTTGTGCAAACAAAAATGCAAAAGCGCAATTAGTTCGTTAAATCATCCATAAATAGGGGTGCTACGTGTGTATGTCAGTTATCTAATTGTTCGTCACCGTGGTGACCAAACTTTGTTACGCCGAAATAATATCATCAAAATTACATATCTCGAAAGCTCTTTAAAAAAATTTAAGAGAAACTATGGATTCCTCTTTAATTAATTTATCACAGAAATTCGGAGAAGATTTGAATAACGAACAAGTCCAGAGGAATAAAGTCGTAGGTTCTCGGTGATGACCATTTCATCATTAACTCCACAAATCGTTCATGCAGAACCGAAATAATCAATTGTTGTCGGGAAGCCAACATGATTACAGCAAGGGCTAGCCAACAGAATCTGCCATGCGAGAACTAGTGAGAGCTAATGATAACTTCACTCAGACCGTTTTGTCATTTGATCGCGAATTGTTTTGGTTACAGTGTGTTGAAAATTCACCTCCAAAACATGGTTTTTGAACGCTTCGACAGCTGCTTCAGGCGTCGAAAAAAGTTGACCAATCGGTTTTTTCTTGATGTGAATGGATAAGAATAAGTCATTGGGTGTCAAATCAGGGCTGTACGGCGGATGATCCATAAATTCGACGTTTTGGCCGGTCCAAAAAGGCGCTGGTTTGAGCCGATGTGTGAGAGCTCGCATCGTCATGGTGCACAATGATTCGTCTTCTCTTGTTCGTTTTTCGAATTTCTCCGAAGACTTCCGGCAAACAAATTGTGGTGTACCACTCAGAATTTACCGCCCTACGTTGCTCAAGCGGAGCAGTCGCCACGTGACCAGTTTTGCCAAAGAAACAGTCGAACATTTGCTTCGAAGTGCTTCTTCCACGAACAACTTTCGTTGGATTTGGCTCGTCTTCGAAGACCCACACGGTCGATTGCTGTTTTGTTTGGGGCTCATACGCATAAATCCAAGATCCGTCACCTGTGACGATCTTATAAACGTCTTTTCAAGCACCACGATCGTATTTTTTCAAAATTTTTTTGCACAAATCGAGACGAGCCTTTTTTTGAGCAATTGTCAAATTGTGCGGGATCAACGAGAACAAACCTTGTTTACGTCCAGGTGTTCATGCAATATCGAATGTAAGCTGGTGGAAGAAATGCCCAAGGATGCCTCTATCTCACGGTATGTCACATGATGATCTTGCATTATCAGTTCACGCACGGCATCAATGTTCTCTGGCACAACGGATGTTTTTGGACGACCTTCGTCTTTGAGCGAGCGTCGGCCACGATTGAATTCAGTAAACCAGTTTTTCACAGTGCTATAGGATGGTGCTTCATCGCCATATAAACTTTAAGTTCATCGATGCACTCTTGTCGTGATAATCCACGTCGAAAGTTGTGAAAAATGATCGCATGAAAATGGTCACGAGTTAATTCCATTTTTTTGAAAAATTGATTTTTTCAAGTCACTGTAAACAACAGAAATGGTGGTCGTACGTCAAAACGTTCTGAGTACGTTTATGCTAAAAAATGTCAATCTTTCCAATGTAAATGTAAGATGGCGCAAGGCAACACTTACTGTTGCCTAGGCCAGAAATATACATAGCAACCCGTACAATCACTTTTTTTTTGTTAATTCATTTCTTTATTCTTGAATATTATAAACATGAATATAAAATTGCCTCAGCGTCAAATTGACATTATTGAGGCTAGCTGACAAAATATTTACAATATACATTTACAAATTATTTCATTGTATAAAAATAAGCTTAGATACACACATCAGTCTACGTGATATTACATAAGAAGCATTTCTATATTATCAAGCAAATACCAATTTATTTTATTCTTAAAAATTTAGATTCGGTTGATATTTCTAATATCTTAAGGGAGACTATTGAATTCAAGACTACCCACATATTCAACACGCTGTTTTGTAGCTTCTAATCTACATCTGACTGTTCTCAGATTCATATTATTTCTGGTGTTAAATCTTGTTTGATTTCTTTCAAAGCTTATGGTATGATGTCCTATGTTATTGATAGATTTAAAAACATACATAAGTAATTGTAGCTTATGCAGACCATAAACGGGTAAAATAGTTTCTGAAACATATCTGTACAACGAGGTTGTAGAATAACTTAGTGGCAAGTTGAACACAGCTTTAATTGCTTTGTTTTGAATTCTTTGTAATGACTTTAATTCATTACTTCTCCTACTCGCATATATAATAGGCATGTAGTTAGGTGACTATGTATCAAAGAGTGATATAATAGCAGTTTGGTTCTTATATCAAATTTGTTTTTAAACTTATAAAGCAATCCTAAAGCAGATGCTATTTTTTTTCTTAAGGTTTTGGATATGAATGTCCCAATATAAATTATTTTGCAGATAAACTCCAAGATATTTTATGGAATCACTCTCAAAAATTTCTTTACCATCAACAAAAATACTAAAATTTATATTGTTTACCAAATATGGTCGAAATCTTAACAACTTGGTTTTCGCAGCATTCAAAGCCAGTTTATTCAGTCTTATATATTAGCATAATATTGCTGCATCCCTTTCAATATATGCCTTCGAAACTGCATTGCTCTTTTATGGATAAAAAATACATATATCATCCGCATACATATGTATATAATTTCCCATGCAAATGAAGATTTTGTACATCATATAGATAAACAGAGAAAAGCAGTGGACCTAAAACACTCCCTTGTGGTACTCCATAATCGACTTTGCCGACAAAACTCTTACAATCCCCTATCACAACATATTGCGTACCGCACTTAGATGCGGTAATTGCGTACGGGTGAACTATATTATGATTAGACTATTTCAGAGTTTGTTCACCAGAAGACAACTAACAGCAAGTCTCGGTGTCACAACTTGAGCGAGATTTGTAAACAGAGGGACCCCACAAGGGTGAGTACTGTCTGCACTATTTTGGAACGTAGCGGCGAATGGAATCCTGTTAAATGTAAAACGATGTGACTGAGAAGTTGTGACATATGCGGACGACTTGGCAATCGCAGTAACTAGCAAATTCCAGAGCATCCTCAGAGACATCCTACAGGTTGCTCTGAACAAATGGGCTAGATGGGCCAGGAGCAGCGGTTTGGCGTTAACGCAAACAGGACACAATTTGTTATCGAATAAATGGAACGAGCTGGTCTTTTCTGAAAGTGCAAAATGTCTAGGAATAATTCTAGATAAGAAATTATCAATTAGACTTAATGTTCTGGAACGTGCAATAAAAGCGAACGTCGCTTTATATTCCAGCAGGAAAGCTGAAGGGTGGCGGTGGGGCCTTCCCTTCTAAAACCGTCATATACAGCAGTAGTTCGATGAACATGCTTCGCTCATCAGTTGCCGTCCACCGAAGGTTCAAAGAAATGAGCATCAGCGAAGCTTTAAAGGCTACTTCTCTGTTAGTCCTACTCTATCTGCTCCCGATTGATATTGTGGCTAGCGAAACTGCAATCAGAGGGGCATTAAAATGTCTATCAATATGAGTTTCGGCCACATGAGGACAGCACATTGTAGTGCAAACTAATATATATGCCAGGGATTATAGATGACTGGATTCCAGGAATTAAAAACTATCTCCACATTTATACAGATTTGTCGGAGGTTGATGAGAAGAATGCCTTCGGATTGTACTGTAAAGAACATAGTCTTGATACAACTCACAGTCTACCAGATACTTACAATGTCTATCAAGTCGAAATGGGGGCAATAAGGGAAGTCGCAACATAGTTTACAAGTATAAAGATATTCCGCTGAACTGCAAAACCGATGAACTTGCTAGAAGAACCGAAAACATGTTTCTCGAAGAATTGTATTAACTTAAACATCAATTTTTTCGGTAGAGCAAACATTCCCCCAATATTCATAGGGCACGGTCTAATTTATGTGGCTGGCTTTGCAGTACCGCATCCTGTCAACCCAATTATCCAAGGTGGCGGGTTCAGTTTCTATCTCAGGAATTGTTTGCTCGATGGTTAGTTTTATTCGGCGAACGCTGCTTGAGTTTGTCAGTTGAGTGCAATAACTTCAGCAGAACCTGCGCTGATGAGGAAGAAGTGATGAGCATTGAGTACCTGCGTTGTTCCTGTTCCGCATGGAGTAATTGACGTCTGGCTATACTGCGGTCGACCTTTCTGCATCGATAATGGTCCTCTTTAATTCCTCTATGTCTAAAGCATGTTGGTTCCGATGAGCTAAACAATCTACATACTTATATATAAAATTCTTGCGTTACTGACTGACTGACTGATCATCGCCCAGCCCAAACGGCTGAAGCTAGAATCTTGAAATTTGGTGGGAGCGGGAGTATTAGCCGCAAAATGGGACAAAAAGGGATAAATACGGTACCACCGCCAAATCTAAACGGAATGAGATAGAATCGTGAAATTTGGTGTCAGCGTAGCCATGACGAGGTATACTCAGAAATTTGCAGGATTTTTCAAAATTTGAACACAATGGGGTAAAAAGGGATAAATGTGGTACAACAGTCAAATCCAAAATGCCAAGAGCTAGAATCGTGAAATTTTGTGTGAGAGTCGCTTTTGCGACGTAAACTAGAACAAGAAGCTGTTTTTTTTTTGAAAATTTTAGGGGCACAGTAGGACAGAGAGGTATAAATATGGTACCACCGACAAATTTAGTTAAAATGGTAAAACTTGAAGCGATTGCCAGTTATATCTGGTAAAGTGGGACAAAATGTGTTAAGTATGGTACAGTAGGGCAAAAAGCGTTAACTATGGAACAGTGGGGCAAAAATCTGTTAACTGTGGCACAGTTGGGTAAAAATGTGTTAACTATCGTACTGTGTACCTTTACAGACACGGTGGAACAAACATGGTTTTATATTGTACCTAGGTGTGAATGTAGCTATTGGAATATAAACTAGGGGAATGAAGCTAACATATTATCCAAACAATTATTTTTCGACATTCAGAGAAACAGTGGGGAAAGGGATAATTATTGTACCATGATGTCAGGGTAACTCTTGAAACATTAACAAGAAATGACACGGGGGTTCGTATTTTATTGTGTGAAAGTAATCAAATCTACTTCATTTTGCACCATATGTAATTATCATGTAATTTTGAAATAAAGAGGTATTTTTAGTGCCCTAAACAGAAAATAAATAAAGGATAGGGGCTGCGAAGCGCACCGGGTTAAATCTAGTTTCACATATACCTCGCATGGGTACCTAGACTTAGGGATATCCCGGGTAACTGAAAAGCCGATGAACTTTTTATATGAAAATTCTTCGCGATCTTAAGAAGAAGCTTACTTGGTTTAGCCAAGATCATTCGACACCTGTAGGGTGGGTATACAAATCGGGTCAAGATATGATCTGAGAACATCATAATATCCCTTCGCACTATAGAGGAAAATACTGTCTACGTTAGAGTCAGTTCTGACGGGAGACTGCCTGATCGGCGAAAACGTGCGAAGGATGAGTATTGACCCCAATGACTTCTGCAAAAGCTGTCGAGATGAAGAAGAATTGGAGAGAATTGAGCACCTGCTTTGCTAATATTCCATACTGAGTAAACAGATTTACTGGATCGACCTTAATAGGATGTCCGACAGCTCTGGCGGTTAATTTGTGTGTGTTTAACTGGTTGGTTTCGAGGGAAGAAAGCTAGACCGCTTTTATTTGACGTTAAACAGGCGCCCTAAGACAATATATTAAGAAGTTCTGAGAATTTCGGCCCTAATCAAAAGTAAGGTAGTTCTGCATCTTTTGAAAAAATATAAAATGGAACAGCTTTGACTCGATCTGATTGATATATCTTATCTACGATATCGATTATAAGTTATACAGGGTGGCTGATATGTATTGCAACCAACTTCAGGTTGCTATCATTTCTAAACCGCTAGTCTGATAGCTGAACGATTTATTTCAGTGAAGCATTTTGATCTATTGCATTCAGAAAAAAGTTATTCGTGATGGAATTCAAGCGTGATAGTGTGATTGTATCGCGAGAACGGATACAACACATATTAAAAAATGAGCTTGGACTAAAGCCATTGAAGTTCCAAAAAGTGCAAGAGCTCACCGATGCACAAAAAACAGTTAGACTGGAAAGAGCCAAGGAGTTGCTTCGCTTGCACGAAAGTGGCCAGTTACCGAATTTGGTTTTCTCCGATGAGAAGCCATTCCAAATTGAGCAGTTTGTGAACAAACAAAATGATCGGGTTTACTTGCCAAAGAGGTCAGCTGAAAATTTACACCTTCGATTGGCCACCAGAACTCAAGCGCCGCCGATGGTAATGGTGTGGGCCGCCGTAACGGCCGATGGTCGCTCCCCGCTCGTATTCATCGACCATGGGGTCAAAATAAATGCCGAATATTATCGGAAAAATGTCCTAAAGACAGTATTGAAGCCCTGGGCAGACAAACATTTCGGCCGCAGACCATGGACATTCCAACAGGACTCAGCACCATCGCACTCAGCTCGCTTCATTTCTACCGCACAATGGCCACCAAGATCTCCGGATCTCAATCCGTTGGACTTTTGCGCCTGGGGCATTTTAGAGAGTAAGGTTCGCACTAAAAATACCAAAGTATCGATCATCTCAAGACGGCGCTTCGCCGGGAATGGGCCAAAATACCGCAGAGCCACTTTCGTGCAGCGTGTGATGGCTTTGTCGGCCGTTTAAAGGCCATAATTCGTTGCAAAGGTGGCCAATTCGAACAAATCTAAACTGTTTCTAAAATTTTATGTTATTTCCGACATTTTTTGCTTTTGAACAATAAAATTTAAAAAAAATTAAAAAAATATAGCGCTTTACTTTGTTGCATTACATATAAGCCACCCTATAGTACTTAGATCGGGTACTGTTTGCGCGAAGATGTGGTAGAGCGAAAAAGGGATAATTAAAATAAAACAAGTAAAAAATATCAGTCGGGTAAACCGACTAAGGTATACCCTCGCTTTGTGAGTAATGGAATTTAGAGAAGTCCGAACGTCGAAAAACATAACATATGACAACATTTAGATGATTGCTGCAGAAGTTATGGGAATGTTCCAATGAATTTGTCAATTTGTGTGGGGGTAGTAGAAGTGGCTTGACGAATACGTCTATTTTTCATCTAACAGTCGATACCAAAGAGGAGAGATACATTTTTGGAATACGTACTATGCGAATATATAGAATAGATTTGTAGCAGAGACTGATCTTACATTAACCCGCAGATGTGCGACAACGTGTCGAACTTAAACAGTGCAAAAGAATTTCTGCAGACATGGACTTATTTTACTATGTTTACCAATACATACATATTTTCACATCTGTTGAACTGAGTAAACAAAATTATGAGAAAAGGTTGTAAACAATTTGTGTATTTATATTAGAGTGGCTTCTTTTGTGAGGAAGAAAAAAAGTTGGCGTTGATCGAAGCTTATATGAAAATTTGGTTTGTTTTAATTATATTAGCAAAATATTTCGTTTCTGCGATCGCGAAATAAGGGGCTATTTGCGGTTGAAATAACCTCTAAAAATCAGGTTTTCCCTTAATAAATTTGTAAATTTGTATTACTTTTATGAATCGGCCACTGGACAGTAAAATCTGGACCATTATTTAAAGGGCGACGCGACTTCCATTAAAAAAATTTTTTTTTCCATTAAAAAAATTCTCGATTTTATTGCAATTTTTAGTGCATATTTTAAAATATCGGAAACAACTTCCACAATTTTGGCTTGTAATAGAACTGCTAATCTCTAGATTTCATTTTTATAAAAAAATAACCCCCTCAAGACCGTAAACTTTTTATTTGATTGGTGGCCCCAAATGGGTTAATTGCCGTAGAAATTAACCCATTTAAAATTTTTAAAAAGTTGGACATTTTGGCGCTTTTTTCTATAAAATTGCTCAAATTCAAGTGAAACTAAAAATTCTAAGTCGATAAATATAACAATTGTTTTAGATTAGGGCACATATATCGAATAAAAATTTCAAAATGCCTATTTTCGTGATAATTTCAGGTTTTGAGGTTTAATTAATGCCTATAGAATTATGTTTATTGCAATCAATTCGCCTTAACCCATTTGGGACCAACAATCAAATAAAAAGTTTACGGCCTTAAAAGGTTAATTTTTTATAAAAATTAAATCTAGAGATCAGCAGTTCTATAACAAGACATGAAAAGTGAAAATGGGACCAAAATTGTGGAAATTGTTTCCGATTTTTGAAAAAATGCACTAAAAATTGCAATAAAATCGAGAAAAAAGTGACTTTACATTGCAATTTTTTTAATGGAAGTCACGTCGCCCTCTAAATAATGGTCCAGATTTTAATGTCCACTGATCAATTCGTAAAAGTAATAAAAATTGACAAAATTATTAAGGGAAAACCTGATTTTTAGAGATTATTTCAACCGCAAATAGCCCCTAATTTCGCGATCGCAGAAACGAAATATTTTGCTAATATATTTAAAACAAACCAAATTTTCATATAAGCTTTGATCAATGCGAACTTTTTTTGACGCCACTCTAATGTATATAAGCATATTCGAATTTCTTGATATTTTATGAACAAAATGGAATAATTTTTGACATTTAGGGTTAAAATGTTTTAGCGGCTGCACTTAAAAAAAATCCAAACAATTTAAAATATTTCCTATATTTGTAATAGGGAATGAATTATTTGCTGTTATTTCAAATATATAATTCTATAAATAATTTGCCAGTGCGAAAACGTCATATGAAAAGGCCGCAATAATTGAGATTTAAATCCACACCTTTTGTTTTTCAAATGGTTTCTAGGTTTTGAGGTTTAATTAATGCCTATAGAATTATGTTTATTGCAATCAATTCGCCTTAACCCATTTGGGACCAACAATCAAATAAAAAGTTTACGGCCTTAAAAGGTTAATTTTTTATAAAAATTAAATCTAGAGATCAGCAGTTCTATAACAAGACATGAAAAGTGAAAATGGGACCAAAATTGTGGAAATTGTTTCCGATTTTTGAAAAAATGCACTAAAAATTGCAATAAAATCGAGAAAAAAGTGACTTTACATTGCAATTTTTTTAATGGAAGTCACGTCGCCCTCTAAATAATGGTCCAGATTTTAATGTCCACTGATCAATTCGTAAAAGTAATAAAAATTGACAAAATTATTAAGGGAAAACCTGATTTTTAGAGATTATTTCAACCGCAAATAGCCCCTAATTTCGCGATCGCAGAAACGAAATATTTTGCTAATATATTTAAAACAAACCAAATTTTCATATAAGCTTTGATCAATGCGAACTTTTTTTGACGCCACTCTAATGTATATAAGCATATTCGAATTTCTTGATATTTTATGAACAAAATGGAATAATTTTTGACATTTAGGGTTAAAATGTTTTAGCGGCTGCACTTAAAAAAAATCCAAACAATTTAAAATATTTCCTATATTTGTAATAGGGAATGAATTATTTGCTGTTATTTCAAATATATAATTCTATAAATAATTTGCCAGTGCGAAAACGTCATATGAAAAGGCCGCAATAATTGAGATTTAAATCCACACCTTTTGTTTTTCAAATGGTTTCTAGGCACGCAACCCAAAATCGTTAGGCACACAACTGTTAGCAAATAAATTGGCACATTGATGTTATTCCTATTAACATTGTTTTTGCTGCTGTTGTCATTGGCTCTAGTTCTGTTGCTGTTGTCTTTCTAATCTACCCTCTGACCATTTTTCCAATTCGCCAAATATGTGCAATCGATTAAATAACTTCTGAACAGCGCTCTAACAACGTTAAGTACTCTACGCGAATTCTGCAGCGTTTAGCGAATTTAGTGTATTTGTAAGGGGGAGGGAGGGGAATTCATTCGCTCGTCCGTCCGTCCCATTCATACAATCCACACCTACATGCCAAATCAGCGATCGAACGACAATCTCTGCTTACGTGCCTTTGCCCTCACTTCAAGTTTCAGTTGCGCATTTTTTGCCGTCACTATTTGCTGTTCTTGACGACGAAACGTATTTCTCTATGTTTGGCATTTTAATTGAATATAATTTCATTTTCACTACAATTTCTCTACAGATTATGACGTATATTTTTGCGATGTTTATATTTTCATTTTGGCTAAAGAATCTGTAGAATTTGTGTTTACACGTCGTGTCGAGTGTGCGCCATACATGGACAATTGGTACCAGCAAATGTTTTATAGTCTGTCAGTCAGTCGACACTGAGGAATTGGTGATACGCTATTAAAATTTTTTTATAATAAAGAGAAAACATACACAGAAAGAAAAAAATTGAGTACACAGAAAGAAAAAAATTGAGTAATCCGTACTTGAATCAAGCCGTAGCGGTGTCAAAATTACGTTAAGTACAGATTTTCTTAAACCAAGTACAAAATACTTGAATCAAATACGCATTTTTAAGCCCTGAATTCTTAATCTTAGCGCTTATTAAGCCTGATTAGGCTTGATTTTAAGCGGAAAAATTATTTTAAAAAATAATTTAAGCATAAAGCGATTGATTTAAGAATTTTATCGGATTAATTTGAGTGCGAAACGGGCCTCAATGAAGAAATTTTTGATTGAATTAAGCCTTTCCAATACTTGATGTAAGTCAGATAATACTTGATTTAAGCCTGATGAGTTCTTGATTTAATCCTAACCAATACTTGATTTAAGCCAGATCAGTTCATTTTAGCCTGGTCATACTAGATTTATTGTGCTTTCGTTCGTTTTATACCTATATACCATTTATATTAACTATACCATTTTTGTCACTGTATTGCACGGAATGCAATTTTTTAAAATGGTATGTCAAAAGATAATTGCTTAACAGCAAAAGTAAAAGTTTTGCTGCATTTATTCGATTTAAATATGAAACATATCGATAACTCCATTCTATAACATGCTAAGTCGACTTAGCATGTTTTTAGGGAAATTGAATTTTTTATTTCTAAATATTCCAAATTATATGTAGTCAAAATTTGGTTCTTATCCGTCAACCCAATCAGAAGTTATTAAGAAAACAGTAAAGGTCATTCGATTTGATCGCCTGTCCTGAAAAACTACCTTTTTGCACTTAGCATATCTTAGAATGGAGGTATCGATATAAGGAATAGCATCAACGAAACGAATAAGAATTATTAACAACTTCAAAAAAATAAAATAAAAAAAAAAACACGCCAAGTAATGTATTTGCAAACACTGCTTGAACGAGAAACGAATTGGATATGGTCGCGCACAAATGTTTATACATATATATCTCGATATTGTGCTCTATAATGGTTCTGTCTCTCAGAGATTAAAGTAAGCTTTTTTCTTACATTAAGCCATACATATTAGGCTTAATTTTCCTTTTTATGAAATGTTTACTTGATTTCAAGCATTAAATGCTTATTGTAAGCCTTTCAGCGCTTGATTTTTCAATTTAAGCCGATATATACTTGTTTTAAGATAAACTTAGTACGAACGTACTTAATTTTAAATTAAAAATGTTTTACTTGAATTTAGTATGGCATTTTTCTTTCTGTGTATGTATATTGAATTTGAAATAAAATATACTTAGGTTGAAAAAATTTTTATTTATAAAGGGTGGGCCATATAAATTGTTAAATTTGAACTACCGATACTTGGCTTGTGATTTGAGCCCTTTGGATTATTTTCTGTGTGGAGCCATTAAGAATAAATGTTACGCAAAGCATCCAAAGACAATTGAAGCGTTGAAACATGAAATCGGAAGTTGCCATTGTTTCGGTTCGAATCTCTACGACCCGAAACAATCGAAAATGTACTGAAAAATTGGGCTGATCGGATGAGGTACTGCCGAGCCGGTCGTGGTAGTCATATGAATGATATTGTGTTCAATTAATCAATGACAAAGTTAAACTTCTAATAAAACCAGAAATTTGAAAAAATTATCATTTTGTATAGCCAATTCAAATTAAAAATGTTAAATGGGAATTAGAAGAAAAAAATATTAAGTAAAATCAGATTGAGAGCAAAATTTATTTACTATTTGTTTTATTATATTATTATTCAATATCAATATTATTTTTTTTAGATTAATAACGAGGAAAAATAATGTTTTTCCGACTTATAGAAACAACTTTAATGTTCCCAAAAATAATATGTTTCCAGCAAAAATACTACAGAAGGGATATTTTTCTCAGAGCATTACTTAGGTTAGGTTAAGAGTGGCAGCCTGTAGAACAGACTCTCTTAGACTATCCAGTTCATTGTGTTACCACAGGGACGTAAGTTAACCCTAGCCCCTCCCGTTGAACCAATTTTATTAGCTCAAAGGTTGGCGGATTCCAACTTTAGCCAAGTTAACTAACTCCTCAAAGTAATAAGAGCGCCAGGTTGTATGTCGCCTTCTGGAAAGCGCTTGGCACAGACAAAGAAGGTGTTATATTCATTCCTCCTCCTCTTTGACTCCACAGCTTCTGCAAAAGCGCTTGGCACAGACAAAGAAGGTGTTATATTCATTCCTCCTCCTCTTTGACTCCACAGCTTCTGCAAAAGTCATTATGCAAGAGCTAATCTCTCTGCGTGCCGTCCAATAAGACAGTGACCTGTCATGACAGACACGATAGCGAGACGTCCGTTCTCGACAACGACAACAGTGCATTGGTGCGTTTTGAGTCTAACCGGGCCACATCAGCATGGAATGTATGCAGTTCCTGACTAGTGACCACCTGTCATTTGTTACCGTAAGTGTACTATCTCTCAAGGGGGCTTGTAGGTTGCTAGAGGCATGCCCACATGTTCCAAGTCCCCTGGAGCGTATAAGGTAGTTCCTAGTCTTGCAATTTCATCTGCCTTGCAGTTTCCTGGTATATCCCTGTGGCCCGGCACTCATATCAGGTGAATATTGAACGGTTCAGCCATCTGGTTAAGAGATCTGCGACAGTCGAGGGCAGTTTTTGAATTCAGGATTCTAGTTTCCGGGGACTTGATGACAATCCAAAAAAATATTGATTCCTACCTTGTCTCAGTAATAGCTAAGATTTATAGCTGGTAAACCTTACAGTGAGCAGGCATTCTTTTTGCAATGACTAACTCAAGTTCCTCAGAAACTAGATCTGTCGTGGTCGGATTAACAGCAAGATCATTTTCGGAAATCCTTCTTTCGGTTGTTTGATAGCCCTGCTGTAGGATGTTTCTAAAAGTATTTTCAAACTTCCCTCTAACAGCTACTGACACGTCATCTACATAGGCAATAACCTTAGCAGATTTCATAAGAGAGAAAACAAAACACTCTTTTGGGGCGTTTCCCTGCTGACAAGCGCAAGGAGGTCTGTTGGTCGGAAGTTGGCTGAAATGCGACTTTAAATCAGAAGATTTTAAATAAACATATGTTTGCATACTGCTATTAATGCCAAGGGATTAAGGTTTAGGTTAGGGTGGCAGCCGGTTTAACCAATTCCCATAGACCTAGAGATACACGCAAAGAAAAACTTCGTTTCTGCAAAACGAAATATTAGACAACTACAATTCTTGTTTGCCGGAACTAAAATTTCGTTTGTTGTGACAGAAACTTATTTCACGTAAGCAATTTTTTGCTCTGACCAAAAGAATTTCAATCGTCGTAAACGAGAATTGTAGTTGTCTAATATTTCGTTTCGCAGAAACGATTTTTTTCTTTGCGTGTACCATGGGCTCAGATGCCGCTCATCAAACCAACCTGTTAAAAAAACAAAGTTATCAATAGTACGTATATCGGTATCGGAAAGATCTGTCAGACTTCCTAGAAAAACCGTACCCAGCATATTCAAACGTCACTAACTCAATGCAGAACAGAAACAAAGCATGTCCTCAACGCTCTGCATCTCCTCCTCATGTCCATAGCTTCTGCAGATACTTTGAACTGAATTCTCAACCTCGATAGGCAGTTTTCCATCAGAATTAGCACTATCGAAGATGGTTTTGTCCTCTTTAGTGCGAGGTGATATTTTGACCTCCTCAGATCGTATAGTGGCCAGATTTGTCTAGCTATCCTACGGGTGTAAGTTTCTGTCTATATCTCATTAAACAGCCTGACTGCCTCCTGGCCTAAACTGAATCTGACATGTGCAGTTCCCAGGCATATACATATGCCCAAGTCATCCATATAAGGAATATGTTAAACTGCTCAGCCATCTAGTTCAGAAATCTGCGGCAGTCGACGGCCGTTGCCTCCAGAGAATTTATGGCAGCCTGACTGTCCGAGTAAATGAAAAAGCCAGTGTTGGTCACTACGTTGCGACTCAGCCACTTATTAACACTAATCTATTTACAGACTAATCCGAAGCAAACCTTCTCATAGTTATTCTGAGGAATAACAACGGATCAAACATGACCCAGTTTTAGATATTAGACTAGCTCTAGTGTCATCCTCTTATAACCTAACCCAACCATGTACTGGTATTCCAGTACATGGTATTCAAGTATAAACTTTCGATGCAAAATGGTAAATTTCAAAAAATGGGGGTGACAACTTCGCCCATCTATATAAAGGATGGTTAAATATTAAGGGCCGATGTTGATTTTGAATAAAACACAAATAATTTAGGAAATTATTGTCATTTCTTTTTATTATGATAATATTGGTATGGTTCAATTATGTATGCAACAAAATATCGGCCAAATGGCCGCGGCGACTTCGGCGGCATACCACTATTCGATGGTCCAAATTTTCAATGACGCTGAGGCATAATTGAGGTTCTATGCCGTTAATGTGCCGAATGATCTCATCCTTCAGCTCTTGAATTGTTGCTGGCTTATCGACGTACACCTTTTCTTTCAAATAACCCCAATGAAAGAAGTCCAACGGGGTCAAATCATATGATCTTGGCGGCCAATTATCATAGCCACGACGTGAGATAACACGGCCATTGAATTTGTTGCGCAAAAGAGCCATTGTTTCGCTAGCTGTGTGGCAAGTGGCACCGTCATGTTGAAACCATATATTGTCCACATCCATATCTTCCAATTCGGGCCATAAAAAGTTCGTTATCATCTCACGATAGCGAACACCATTCACAGTAACTGCCTGACCGGCCTCATTTCGAAAAAGTATGGCCAGATGACGTCGCCAGCCCATAAGCCGCACCAATCGAACTGGGCGAGCATGCACAGGTGTTTTCACAACTTCTACAGATCCGGTTTGCTGAAATTTGCGCACAATTCTCCCGATTGTGGACACATTTGGTCGATTATGCTGATCAAAAAAACAACACGAAGTGTACGAAATGCATTTTGATTTGAACGCCCATTTTCGTAAAAGTCCTACAAAACTTTAACGCGTTGCTCGATTGTGTACCTTTCCATGGTTCAAATTGAGTTAGTCTGAAATTGAGAAATGTCAAATGAAATGCAGAAAAAATTGAAGTTTAGGTGTGGTTCACATTCAACATCGGCCCTTACAATTTAACCACCCTTTATTTGGATCATATTTTTTGTAATATATATGCTCGATGACGCCGGGAAACACTTTAATTTAAAGAAAATTATGAGGACTATAAATGTCTACAATGATACTTTCACGTGGAAACAGAAATTAATGCTGATTTCGGTTCTGAAAAAAATGTTGCACCGTCGACGAGAAATTTTGAAAATTGTTTGCCCTTTTTAGTTGCAACTGATGTAGTTCCTCGAATTAAACATAGCTCCTATTTCAAAATTCCAAAATGTTGTATAAGAGTCCGGTTTTCGGGAAAAGGGCAACGAAAATGTTGCACTTTTTTGCAGAAACGAAATCGCCATAAGTAACAAATAGAAAAAAATAAATTTTTCCCACAAAAAATTGTTTTTGTTGACACGAAAAAAAAAATAAAACCAGTAAGGAAAGACAGAAAGTCGGGCGGGGCCGACTGTAAAATACCCTACCTAACAATGCGAAATGTGCATTGCGATAAGAATTTGGCAGTCTTCATATATGTAATAAGAAAACTATCTCTGCCGAATTTCGTACTGATCGGATATAAAATACGGTTTCTACAGCGCTTACTTGTCAAATCGAGTGTAAAATATATATGGGGGCTATATCTAAATCTGAACGGATTTTCTCCGAATTTGGTAGTGTTCATTCGCGTAATAAGAAAACTCTCTCTATTCAATTTCGTACCGATCGGGTGTAAAGTACGATTTCTAAAGCGTCAAATCGGGTGTAACATATATATGGGGACTATATCTAAATCTGAACCGATTTCCCCCGAATTTGGCAGTGTATATATAAGGGGCTATATCTAAATCTGAACGGATTTTCTCAGAATTTGGTAGCGTTCATTCACGTTATAAGAAAACTCTCTCTGCCGTATTTCGAACAGATCGGGTGTAAAATTCGGTTTCTACAGCGCTTACTTGTCAAATCGGGTGTAACATATATATGGGGACTATATGTAAATCTGAGCCGATTTTTCCCGAATTTGGCAGTGTTCATTCATTTAATAGAAGAACTCTTTCTGCAGTATTTCGTACTGATCTGATATAAAATACATCTGAACCGATTTTAACCAAATTCAATAGGGAAGCTTCGTTGAGATCGGACAATAATTGCGACCTGTACTTTGATTACAAGAATACATCTACAGACAGACGGACATAGCTAAATCGTCTCAGCATAAGTGTAGAAATTAGAGCACTTTTGGTAGAAATAAGAGAATTTCAACACAATCCGGTTTTTAAACCCCCACTATTGAGACCGAGTATATATATCAGTTGACGCGGGCCGAAAGTGTAAAACATCGAAGGAGTGACCTAAGAGACCCCAAGAACATTGGCGGAAATCCATTTTGGCCATTTAATGTCATTTGGGCAATGTCCGTCAGTCTGTCTGGCTGGTGCGCACGATAACTTTCGAAAGGAGTAACCGACTGACTTCAAATTTGGAATGTATTACAATTTTTTTTTATCTCTGGCTAAGATCAAAGATGGACAGCACACCAAAAAATATGGTACAAATACTAAAGTTACCATCCAGGAAAATTTTAATTTTAGAAAAAAAAAGTTTTTAAGAAAAATAAACTTCACGTTGAAAAAAATATTGATTTGATTTCATGAAATATAGGGCCTCCACGACTTCTTCTGCAGGAACGAATTCGATGAACCCAATTTTCGAGTACTTTTTCCACTAAATCAAGTCGTATGTCATGAATGGCACGATCAATATTGACTTGTAAAGCTTGAGGAGAGTCTGGTTTATTTCCAAAGACCAATGACTTCAAATAATCCCACAAGAAATAGTCTAATGGTGTTAAATCACAACTTCTTGGATGCCATTCAATATCACAATTTCTTGAAATAATCGAATCTCCAAACTTTTCTCGCAACAATTCAATTGTTTCATTTGCTGTGTGGCACGTAGCCACAATCGGTCAATGGCAAAAAGATAGATCTTAATAAGAGCTAAAATATTGCTAATGGGTGTCAAGGTAGTAGGTCGACTGGAAAGTGTTTTTTTTTATTTAGAACAAAAATGGACAGCATCATTTTCAAATGTGAACGGAAAGTTTATTTTTGCTCTAGCTCCTTAACGGTAATTCGGGTCGGGAATCAGTCAATGACAAAAAGATAGTTCTTAACGAGAGCTAAAATATTGCTCATGGGTTTTAAGGTCGTAAGTCGACTGGAAAGTGTTTTTTGGATTTAAAAAACTTAGCGCACGAAAATTTGCAATTGGAGAACGATTATTTTGAAAATAAAACTGAATAATTTGTAAGCGTTGTTCTTGCGTATATCTCTCCATGATGAAATTGTAAACACTACTGAGTACAATGAAAAACAAATGACAGATCATGACATATTACAAATGGCCGAAACGTCACTTCAAAATCATATCATCCCTATTGGAAAAGCCGTTAGTATGCCTCAATCTATACAACATAAAAATGTTATACTTGAATTTGTGTATTCTTATTATGTAATACCTAATTGATATTGCAATTTTCTTCCATTCCACTTTCCGTATACTTTCCCTTCACTGACCTGACTGACACGCATGTGTCACCATTAAATTCATTGTTGAGAAAATGTAAAAACACACCTTTTTGTCTGCCAAATTCAAATGGAAATCAATTATGTCAGAGCAGTGCATAATTAGAACCGAGCAATAGTTAAGTCATGTAATCCGATTACACGTTTTAATTACACCAACAACACAAACAAAAACAAACAGATGACACCACGGGAAGTAATTTGCAAAACTAGCTAATTGCAGCACATACTCGTAGTCTTCGATGTCTAGGTAAATATATATTCACATTCCCACAATCAGTTCTGGATAAATGTATTAATTCAACATTTGTAATTATTCAGAATAACCGAAATTTTTTTCTCTGCTTTAACTGACTGAAAATTTTCAATGAATCGCAATAGTTAAAACTAGCAGGGATAACTGTTAAGTAAGTAAGTAGAGATGTTAAGCTATGTTCTTAATTTTGTTTTACCAGAATGTCAATTAAATAATGTTTTTACTTAACAACTTTTGAGAAATAGTGTTGTGATGCAGGCATCTTTGTAACTGCTTATCGATTGTTTATTTATTTATTTTGGCGTAATACAGCAACAACTGCTTCTGGCTTCTCATTTAGTGAGGGTTTACTGTTTGCACAGGTAATCTGTTGTTTCTACTAAGACCGGAGGCGTTCGCGTGCTTTTCTGTTTGATATCATAAATGGAAATATTGCAAATACTTAATTATTGTTTTACTTTTTTTTCATTATTTATATACGACAACATTTTATTTTATTTTCGTTTACGACAAGTTCTCATTCAGTGTCATTGTCAAGAGCAAAATGGAAGATGACTGCAAAATATTGAAACAATGTAGACATTAATCTAAATACAGTTACTTTTATGGTAATTTGTGGCTTCTATAGAAGGATGGAAGCACCTGTGCACTATTGTGACGAATTACTTTGAAGTTGGAAATTCAACTGTTTCCAGAATCTTTCCTGGGGCTCGGTATTAAGACTTTGTTAATTTATTTGTCACACCGGTAGGCAAAGAGTAGTAATACAAACTGTAAAAAACACAGTGGTCAACTCTAGTATAGAAGAAGACCACAGTGGTCGACTCTAGTATAGAAGAAGACCACAGTGGTCGACTCTAGTATAGAAGAAGACCACAGTGGTCGACTCTAGTATAGAAGAAGACCACAGTGGTCGACTCTAGTATAGAGGAAGACCACAGAAGACCAATCTGAACCGATTTTCCACAAATTTGGCAGTGTTTGTTCATGTAATAAGAGAACTCTCTCTGTTAAATTTCGTACTGATCGGATATAAAACACGATTTCTACAGCCCTTAAATGCTAAATCGGGTGAAACATATATATGGTGGCTATATCTAAATCTGAACCGATTTTCCCCGAATTTGGAAGTGTTTAATCATGTAATAAGAGAACTCTCTCTGCCAAATTTCGTACTGATCTGATTTAAAATACAGTTCCTACAGCGCTTACATGCCAAATCGGGTGAAACATATATATGGGGGCTATATCTAAATCTGATCGGATTTTCTCCGAATTTGGTAGTGTTCATTCACGTAATAATAAAACGAATTTCATAAAGATCGGATGTAATATGTGGTTTCTACGGCGCTTGCATGTCAAATCGGGTGAAGCATATATATGGGGACTATATCCAAATCTGAACCGATTTTAACCAATTTCAATAGGGATCGTCCTTGGGCCAAAAAAAAAGCACTATGCTAAATTTCATCACAATCGGACCATAAATACGACCTGCACTTTGATTACAAGAATACATGGACAGACGGACAGACAGACGGACAGACAGACAGACGGACATGGCTAAATCGACTCAGAAAGTGATTCTGAGTCGATCGGTATAATAAACAATGGGTCTATCTCTTCTCCTTTTAGGTGTCACAAACAAATGCACAAAGTCATAATACCCTGTACCACAGTGTGGTGTAGGGTATAAAAACGGTCAGTCAGGTCGAAATAGGTATATCCATAGGGTCTCCCTTCTGCAATTTTTTTTATTTATAATTACTTACTATGTGAGGGATTACAGGTGATTTGGATAAATAGTATATACGTTATTATAGAATCAATATTTCAACAAATTTTAACCCTTTGTGAGGAAGGTACTACAAGGAGTGGACCAATATGGCACACCTTTGAACTTAGCCTGAGATAAAAAATATCACAAAATATCAAAAAATATAACTCATTTTTTCCAATTCATGACAGTTTATTATTGAATCTTTCATTATTAAACAATGAATATGACAATAAGTGAACAAATCTTAACCTAGTATACTATTCTCTGGGTTAATCCATTGAGACTTTACACGATTTTTTACTTTATTTAACAAAAGGCTACCATTTCAAATTTAAGAATTCATTATATAATTTTTGTTTAATTTTTTGTTTAGTTTTAATTTAATATCAAGTCCAGCATATCTCTCCTTTTAAGGCGTGTATGACCTTCAAAATTTAGTAGTTCTCGAGCCAGGATGTTTGGATGATTCAATAGTTTGCCCACATAACATCGACAATATTTTTCAATTTCCTCTTTCACTGTTGGCACGTTGAGGTCCTTATGGATGTTAGCGTTCCTTATATACCAAGGTGCACCTGTAATTAAACGGAGAATATTAGATTGTCTTCTTTTTAATTTGTATGCATTAGAAGCACACGCTGGATACCATATGTCCAAATGGGCTTTAAAAGAACTTTATACTCTTGATCTAGGGCAGAATCTTTGGCTAATAAGCCACTGAAGTTGATTAACTTTGAGTTTTTTTTGGAGTAACTTTAGAGTCTATGTGGCGCGACCACGTAAAGCGCCGATATAAATGGATTCCAAGATATTTTACCTGATCGTGAATTGAAAATAGAAATTGGACGACTTGTATCCCTTCGTAGGATAAAAGTAACATGAGTACATTTCGAGGCATTCACAATTATTCTCTATTTTTTTAACCATTCATCTAGGATTCGAAAATGAGACTGCAGTTGATCGGACGCAACTGAAGGCCTTTTGTCAATATCTGCCGTAAAAATAACGTACAGTATAGGGCCAAAAATGCTCCCCTGTGGGACACCGGCATTTATTTTCTTAGGGCTAGAAAAAATGCCATTTGATATAACTTGGAAAAACCGGTTAGTGAAATAACTCCTGAACAGTTTATGAGAGTTGATTGGCAGAGGGTCGCATATTTTGCACAAAAGTCTTTCTTGCCAGACTTTGTCAAATGCTTGGGAAATATCTATGAATAGCGCCGACAGTATTCTTTATTCTCAAAAGCTCTCCTGATGCAGGTTTCGATACGGTGTACCTGTTCTAGAGTATTATGACTTTTCCGAAAACCAAATTTATGGTCAGTTATAATATTGTTAAAAATTATTCCTGAGAATGGACTCAAACATTTTTGAAAGAATCGATAGTAGGTTTATAGGGCGATAGGATTTGACTTGAGTTGGATCTTTGCCTGGTTTCGGTATCATCACGATTTCTGACCTCTTCCAAGATAGGAGCATACAAATAACACAATTTACAAAGCTGAAAAGGAAAGTTCTTTAATCATTTTCGCTGTTATACCATGTCCTCCGGGCGATTTCCTTAATTTTAGATCTTGATCTTTAATTTAAGCTTGATTGGGCCAGGAATTATATCATCTATCGCGGGCTGATAGATTAGGCGAGAAATTAAATAGTTTATCCCGGGCGGATAAATTGGGCAAGGAATTAAATCATTTATCCCGGGCGAATAAATTGGCGAGGAATTATATCATCTATCACGGGCGGATAGATTGGGCGAAGCATTGAGTCATTTATCCCAGGCGGATAGATTGGGCGAGGATTTATGTCGTTTATCATGCGCGGATAGTTTGGGCGAGCAATTACATGTATCACGGGCGGATAGATTTCAGATGTATCACTGTTGGGTGTAAAAACGGACTTGAGATAGTTTGCGAATGCATTTACTTTCTCTTCTGTTCTTTTTGCTCAGTTCCCACTTTCAAGCCGAAATGGGGATTCATGCCCAACAGGGCCTTGCATATTATGTGTGGCCTTCCAGAGAGATCATCCCAGCAAAATTTCCCATTACCAAATAATCTGACGGGTAAGCTAAATTCAAAACTAGTAGCTCCATATAGTTTGGCCTCCCTTCGAATTATTTTTACATGTACATGACATTGGAGGAAAGTGCTTCCACTGAAGCAGCTGAAAAATAACCACTTACCCCCTAGCTTACAATTATTATTCCGAGTTGCTATTGCTTGTTCACCACCAACAGTGGTGGAATGTGGTGAGATAGTAGAAGAGTGGAAAAATTGGGAAGAGCGTAACATTGAGTAGAGCGTATAATTGGGAGAGAGTAGTTATCGATTGTTGTCGTCATATGACGAAAAATTTCATTTGCGGGAGGTGAGATTAAACTCGCGACCTCATGGTTTCGCAGTTTAGCATCACAACCACTGGCCTACCTCGCGATTCATAGATAAATCGCTTAATAATCAAGTACAAAAATGTAACCCATCAAAATCTTGGTAAGTAAATGTCGTTACCACATGCATTGCCAGGTAATGATATCTCATTATCGCCAGCATTACTTTCGGTAAATAAATAACGACTAATTAAATAATGACAAAAATAAGTTATTATTTGTAATCTAATTTAGAGAAACTAATTTGAATTTATAAACATTTCTTTAAATGATTTAACTGAATACAAACCCCAACGTATATACGTTAATCATTTAAGAAAAAATCATAAATCGTAAATCATTTAAAGAAAAGTTCATAAATTAAAATAAGACTTTATAACTTAGATTACTAGCAATAACTTATTTTTGTCATTATTTTGTTAGTCGTTATTTATTTACCGAAAGTATGCTGGCGATAATGAGATATCATTACCTGGTAATGCGAGTGGAAATGACATGTACTTACCAAGATTTTGCTGCGGTAATCTGTTTTCTGGATTGGATCCAGAGATTGCAAATATATTTTAGATCACTTTCCTCGGCTGATTTTAGGGCTAATTCAATCTCTTCAGGAAATTTGTTAGCCTTTTTCTCAGTGCTGGGGAGCGATGTTGTTGCCACTCTCTTCTAACGCTTCTTTTTTCATTGATTTACGCTTGGATGCCGGCTGGGTTATTTGAGTTATCTCGTTTGAATGCGCTTTTTCGAGTAGCCACTTTAACAGCACTGTTTACAACGTCAGTGAAAAGGTTTACCGCGGCTTCAATTTCATCCGTTGTTCGAAACGATACACCAACGGATAGGTGTGAGCTAACGTTTTTTTTATATTTCAACCAGTTGGTATACTTATTGGGCAAATTGTCACACCCATTTTCATGATTGTTGTAAAGCAGTGTCAAAATGGTAGGCGAATGATCCGATTATAGATCAAGTGATGGACATTGAGATATTTGTTCACGCCTTATATTCTTCCCCTCACCTTAGAGAGGAGGGTATATATCATTTGCTACGAACCAAAAGTGTAACACATAGAAGGAGTGACCTAACCCCTTAAGTATGTTCGGCGGATATCCGTTTTGGGTAATTTTAAGTCGAATGAGCAATGTCCGTCCGTCTGTCTGTCTGTGTGCTGGCTGGTGCGCACGATAACTCTCGAAAGGAGTAACCGATTGACTTCAAATTTGGTATGTGGTAATATTTTCTTCTATCTCCGGCTAAGTTCGAAGATGGGCCATATTGGTCCACTCCTTCCAGTACCTCCCCCTTAAAGGGTTAACATTTAGTGAAATATTGATTATTTAATAACTTCTATACTACTTATTTGAATCCTCTGAAATTCTACACATAGTATTAGTTTATAAGTCACAATTACCTCGAGAAAAATGGGAGAAGTTGCCACGCTGCTTTTGGTATCTCCCACACAAATTGACAATTTTGAACCAAAAGTTAATAGTTTATAACTTTATTATTAGTGCATACAATGACTTGAAATTTTGTACAGTGTAATGGTTTAATAGTACCTACAATACAGTGAAAATGGGCATTATTGCCACGTTCCTTTTGGTACCTCCCACACAAATGGACCATTTTGTACCAAAAGTTACCAGCTTATTACCTTAATAACAGTGCAGACAAATACTTGAAATTGTGTACAGTGTAATGCTTTTATAGTACCTAGAGTACAGAGCAAAACGGGCGCTATTAGCCCGCCCCTTTTGGTACCTCCCACACAAATGGACCTTTTTGTACCAAAAGTTTAACAGCTTTAACTTTAATACTTGAAATTGTGTACAGTGTAATGCTGTTATAGTACCTAGAGTCTAGAGAAAAGTGACCGTTATTGGAACGACCCTTTTTGGTACTTCTCACAAAAATGGACCATTTGTACCAAAAGTAAACAGCTTTTAACTTTAATGCCAGTGCATACTTTAAAGATATTAAATGCAATTTAAATCGTTAATAATTTAAATAAAACAAAAAATTACTTGTTTATTATTGCGAAATCAATAAAGTCTGGCATTTTATTCAGATCTGAGGGCCAATATGTTAGGTGACCGCTCGAAGCTACATCTAGTATAGCAGATGTTATGGCTTTTAGTAGTTGTCTACCTTTTGGAGTAGTGAGGCGAGAGCCCCAAAATGTGTACTTGGCATTGTAGTCACCTGCTACCAAAAACTTTGTGCCAAGAGTGGAGAAGAACTGAATTGGTCTTTGTTAATATAGTGTCTAGGAGGACAATGTATCGACGATATCACCAGATTTGTGCCTGTGATAGCGATAGAAGTTGCTTGTATATGCTCAGTCTTATATTCGGGCAAAGGATAATGTTTGATTTTATTTTGGACAATAAGAGCTGTACCACCACAGGCTTCCCCGCTAGGATGTTTAGTATCGTATGTGGTATATCCTCGTATCCTAAAACAATTTCGGTTTCGGAGAAAATTGTCTACCTCATTTCTGTGTTGGCTCAATCCGTTTGCATTCCAAGAAAAAATTCTCAGTGGATTTAATTTTGATTTAACACGAGTTGCATAAGCATACTTTGATTTCTCATAATTTCTTGCATCATGCTTTGCATAGTCAACATGAATGAATTCATAGTTTCTATTAATTTTTCTATATTTAACTCCTTTCGAGAGTTATTGTGCCTATAACGGATTTCCGCCGAACATACTTGGGGTCTTTGGACACTGCTTCGACGTGTTACACTTTTGGTCCGTAGCAAATGATATATACCATTTTTTCTTTTAAAATGATATGTTTGATATAATTAGGTAAAATTAAAAACACCCATATTTCTTCGTTTTTTTAAAGATCAATGAAACTTTTATTGAAAACTAAAAAATTAAATAGTTAATAATAAAATACAAGTAACACGAAATAATTTGGATTCTTAAATTATCAATATTAAATAGTAACTATAAAATTAAAATTGTGCGGTGAGTTAATAAAAAAATAATTTCCAAAATTTTGGCAATATTTTGACATAACACTAACTATGGAGACAACACTTATTTCGTACAAAAAATATCCTTAAATGTTAAGTGAAAATTTGCACATTTAACAAAAATTTATTAGAAAAAACTGAGGAATTTTCACTTTTCAGTTTTCGTATAAAATTGCTAGACATTTTTTTTAGTTTTTTCGTTCGTTCGCAGAAGAGTTGGTTTTTTGGTAGTTTTATGTTTTTTTGTAATAATAATTTTTGTCATATTTTGTGGACTTAGTGCTTAAGACTCAAATAGGGTAGACCCATTTGTCGAACATATACACTTCGCTCTGTGTTCGAACAGGGGGGACATCTCACGATAAGAATGCCATCCGTGCTGAGCTCCGCCCGTACATCATTAGGATAATAGCCCCGGGGCAAAATGAAACGCTTGACAATGTGACGACCCACAAAACTGTCACCATCGCGTCTCTTCTCGTGTTTGGCCTCCACGATAACGGTGTCGGCGGCAGTTTTCACAGTGATTTCGTACGGTTTGAAGGGACCTACATCGATATTGGCCTCAAAGCCATCTTTGCCCACCACCACTCGACTAAGATCGGGGGCGGAACCGACACGATGCAGACGCTTATAATAGGGCACATCCCAATCGATGAGATCCCAGTCACGCCACAAACGACGACGCTGATCCCAGTAATCCCAATCGCTGAGAGAATTGCTGGCGGGAACTAAAGCCATGGCACGGGAGAGTTAAACGATGAATCCGCTGAAATGTGATAATCCTTTTTTGGGCGTAATTCGTATATCCACTGCGACGTACTTCAGCAACACTCGATTGCAGCTCAACGATTTCACGCTAGAGTGATTTCTGTGGTATGTTCACAAGTTTCGCGATATTTTGCAATTAAACTGGCAACCAAATGTTGAGCGGCTTTTTATAGAACTTTTCTTCGCAGTGGCTTCGAACTATTGGCGGGGCACGGCGGCGCTTCGCCCAAACTCAAAAGCATAGCAGCTATTGACAAGCGACGGCGATTGGCGCAGTTATCGACGCTGCGGCACAGCGCAATGCGACCTAAACAAATTATCTAACTTAGGTTTGGCGTTACGTATTACTCGAAAGCGACAATCGTCAATCGACGAGTGTGGGTTCTTTTCTCGCTATGGTCAATTGCCAAAGCGTCGCGTGGTCTATATAAAGTTAGGTTTTGTTTCTCTATTGTTTGTTGTTATTTGCTGTTTGTATTAATTATTTTAAAACAACAATCCAGATGACTTTCTACACAGGAAATCTTGTAAATTTCAAGTCTGCTGATGCAGAAGTAATAGTGGCAGAAGTCTCTAAACCAAAACAAAGATTTCTTAATTGACCACATGCGATTTGACTAAACTTGGCCACACGGATAAGTTATTGTAAGCAACAACAACTAATTTTATATTACTTTGTTTTAATTAAATATTATTTGTGCGTCTTATATTTAGCATAACGGAAATAAAGCATTTTATTTCAAATAAGGCAGAATGACTTTAATCCGATATTTAAATACTTTCTGATTTAAATTGGGAATATTTACATATTCGAGATTTTTTACTAAAAGTGAACCGCTCTTTTCTTATAATTTTTTTAAGTTTGAAAATTTAAGTTAAGTTAAATGCGAGGGACTAAATTATTTAGACCCAAAAGGTACAAATATTTTCTAGTATTTCACATCTTTGGGCTAAAGTGAAAAGTATAGGTAAAATAAATGGATTTTTTAGTTTCGTTCGTGAGAAGTTGCAGAGAAATATTGTTGTAAAATATAGCGTGATCAATTTCGATGTTCCCTACTTTTTTAAAGAAAAAAACACAGAAAATTCAAATTGAATGGGGAATGTTTATTATCATTTGAAAGAACATTCTTTGGCATTTATTTTTTGAAGATTATGTCTATCAAATGTTGACCGCGGGTACGTCTCAGATGGTCCATCCGTTGAGTCCAATTTTCGATGACTCGTTCGAGCATTTCGACTGGTAACTGGCGAATGACACGCGTGATGTTTTGCTCCAAGGCCTGAATCGAAGCGGGTTTGTCCGCATAAACTTTAGACATTACATATCCCCACAGGAAAAAGTCTAACGGTGTGACATCACACGATCTTGGTGGCCAATCGACCGGCCCAAAACGTGAAATTATCTGCTCACCGAAGTGTTCTCTCAATAAATCCATTGATTGATGCTGAAGTGGCGCCGTCTTGTTGAAACAAAATTTTTAATTAATTTTCGTATGTTTTATTTTTAAAGATGAATATTTGAAAAATTACCAACTTTTAATGGCAAAAAAATAAAAACATTTATGATGAAAATGAAATGTTTTCATGAAAATGATTCGGTGAAATTTGTTTTCATAATAATTTAGTTTGAACATTAATCTATAAAAAAAAAATAAAAATCTTCTCCAACTTTTTCGATTCTGTTTTATTTTATTGTTATAAGAAGTGCCTAAAACTTTAGTTAGCTTAAAAATTTGTCCCTGGACCCTTGCATTTTCACTAGGGACGATTAACATAAAGTATGCATTTTTAAATTTCAGTCAGATCAATTGAAAAATTTATTCTCTAGAGCGTCATGAAGAGTCTTCGGTAGAAACCTTCATATGGGGGCTATACCAAAACATGAACCGATGTACCTCACTTTTGCTAGGAACGATTGGGTCCAATATAAAGTATAAATTCTTAATTTTCAGGCAAATGGATTAAAAATATGTTCTCTATATGGTCAAGAAGTGATATCTGTAGGATTTTTGTATGAGGGCTATATCAAAACATGGACCGATATGTCCCATTTTCAATAGCCATCGTCTCTAGTGTAAGAAATGCCTCTGTACTTATTGTCGTGAAGATTACTTTATATTTACGACCTGCAACAAAAAAAATCGACTCACAAAGTGAATCTAATGCATTTTTGGCCGAAATTATTTAAGTAACAAAAATTTGCAAATTCCTCACAATAATACTAAACTGTTTCTAGCTTTTATTGTAAAAATGTGAAAACTCATGGTGAATTTGTCAGAGAATTGTTCTGTAAGCAGCCATAGACGATGAAGTCATTGATTCAGTACAAACACAACCAAATAGATTGCGTTTACAAGAAACCCGTAAATATTACGTAAATACCAATAATATTTTTGAACACACCGCATCATAATCCATTTAGAAATTAAGTTTTATTGTATTCTGACAACTCCTTCTAATTTTGTCCAATTCTAGTGTGTGGACGGAGCAGTGTGGGACGGGCAAATTTTTTCCAGAAACGAAATCGCCATTAGACTACGTAGTCTATTTTGCTAACACAGGTGCATAGGCAAATCATTGGTTTTTATCCCCTCCCGATGAATCAATTTGATTGCTTTAGAAAGTCCAAAACTTGGCGGCTTTTAATATCAGCCAAGTTTTCTAACTCTTCAAAGAAATTAGATTCTAGAGTAGCCAATCGCCTTCTAGAGAGATAGGGCAAAGACACAAAAGATGTTCTGTTGATTCCCCCTCATCTTCGACCATGCAGCATCTTCCAAATAAATTTCGTAACACCTTCAATCTTTCTTGTGACCCGTCATGACAGGCACAATAAGTGCAAATCTCGTCTCGATAACGACAGCAGGGAGTTTGCAGTTTAGGCAGGGACACATCAGCCTGGGATGTATGGATTTCCTGCCAAGTTACCACCTGTCATTTGTCGTCATAATATGTTATTTGTTGCACTCTCCCAAGAGGAGAGAAGAGGCATGGCCACATATTCCATGTTCCCCGGATTATGTGAGGTAGTTCCTAGTCCTGCACATTCATCTGGTTTGCAGTTCTCTGGTGTGTTCATGTGGTCTCGCAGGGAACTGTCGAACACATCAGGGAACTCAAATCAGGTGAATATTGAACAGTTCAGTCGTTACGTTAAGACATCTGCGATAGCCAAGGGCACTTTCGAATTCAGGAAGACGTTCCAGGTAACTTATAGCAGTCAGGCTATCTGAGAAAATATTGATTCCGACATACGTCACAACAGTGATCGGGCAGTCTTTTTGCAAGTGATAGCTCTAGTTCCTCGGAAAAGACACTAAATCCCACTTGGCTGTTGAGTTTGGAAACGTCTGTATAGAAGTTGACGAATCTCTTTTGTCCTAGGATGCCAACATTCGTTGTTGATCGCTCAGGTACAAGAGTGAGATGCATCTTATCAAAAATTGGTTCCGTTGTAGTATAACCAACTATGCCTGGGAGGTCAGTCAATTCCTAACCAGAGTGAGAGTTCCCTAAGTCAAATGGTCATTTCTCCTTAAATTCTGGAGAGAATAATATATACATACTTATAGTTATCTTAAGAATAAAATTGATCACAGGCTAATGTCCAATCAACAGCATGCCTACAGCAAGGGCAAGTCCACCGAAACCGCCTTGCAAAGATCTCGTCAGCTTTTTTGGAGATCTCTCTCTCTCTCTCTCTATCTGTTTAGGAATATATAGAAACGTTGGCAATTTCGACCGGAACGTTGGCAAATTTCGCGATGGATGTTGTCTCTGAGCTCGTCTAAAGTTGTTGGCTTTATGGCATAGACCAATGACTTGATGTGGCCCCATAAAAAGAAATCCAATGACGTTAAATCGCATGAACGAGGTGGTCATTCGACCGGACCATTTCTCGAGATAACACGTTCATCGGATGTTTATTTCATAATAAAGAGGAAGGTATGCCGTTAATAATGAAAAACAACATTAGCCAAGTGGCCACCACGACTACGCTTACAGGAACATATCCTTTTCATGAAATTTTCCATAACCAAATCGCAAAGTGGCTGCCCTATGTCCTCGATAGCCTCACGAATTCTATCTTTGAGGTCTTGAATCGACGCTGGGCTATTGGCGTAGACCTTATCTTTCACATGGCACCAAAGGAAGAAGTCGAAAGGTGTTAAATCACAAGACCTCTGTGGCCAATTGTGATCACCTCTTCGAGAGATAACACGGTCCGGTAACTTTTCCCGTCTTGTTGAAAGTAAACGTTGTCCAGATCATTACCATCTAACTCTGACCATAAAAAATCAGTAATCATCTCGCAATAGCGCAATCCATTCACCGTAACTGTTGGACCAACCTCATTTTCGAAAATGTAAGGTCCAATGACCCCGCTGGACCATAAACCGCACCAAACAGTCACACGTTAAGGATGGAGAGGCTTCTCAACAATAACTCTTGGGTTTTCCGAGCCCCAGATGCGACAATTTTGCTTGTAGCCACCGAGGTGGAAATGGGCCTCATCAGTCAATATGGTTTTTCGATGGAATTCCGGATCATTTTCATGCATTTCAAGGACCCAATCAGGAAAGACACGACGTTGCTGATGGCCGGCCCGCTTGAGTTCTTGTGTTAACTGAACTTTATAAGCCTTAATTGTAATGACGTTTGTGGAATGCCCAATTCCAAAGAACGACGAGGAATGGACCATCCTGGGTTTTCTTCAAAACTTTGGGCTACAGCACAATATTCTCAGATGTTCTTGAGCGACGAGCACGTGTTTTATTCTTCACATCACTAACTTGTCCCAACAGCTCGAATGTTGCCACAAATTTCTGTATTGCGGACCGACAAGGTGCTTCACGACGACCCAAAAATACTTTAGTTTTGCGAACTGTTACTGCAAGATTTTCACCATTTTTGTAGTGAATTTTAATAATTTCAATGCTTGTTGAATCGTGTATCGTTCCATTTTTAGTAATGGCGTAGTTTCTACTTGTCAAATGTCAAAGAATAAAAGCTTCAAAGGTGACAGCTACCGAAATACCGGGTGATTCAAAATAACACCTCTTGTTGGAAAACCCTATACTATTTGTGTGTACCCAATATTATATTTTTAGTGTGTACCCTAAACATATACATATATGTTTTAAGCCGAATATGTTTGGAACAATATACTACCGAAGCGTGTACCAATATTTTAGGAATTGGTGTATGTTCAAATTTCGATTTTTCCCGCTAAATTGGATGTTTCTCCCACCGTGCAGTGGGCCTGTACGCTGACTATGGTGGCTTAGTCATTTCGGTGTTGTTTATAGCAAAAAATTCGATGTAATTTTCCTTAGATCCAATCTTCCTGCAAGAACTCACGATACACAATGAAATTGTAGTCGAGGATCCTGTAAATAAAACCTTAATATTTGACGAGTAGTTTTTCTTCATATCGTAAGTGATACGTCCCCTACTACTTTGTACATAACTTTATTATAGGTTTTTCCTAGCCCCTGCAATTTGATTGCTTTTGAAATCTCAAATCTTGGCTGATTCTAACATCAGCCAAGTTTCTTAACCCCTAAATAAATGAGAGCCTAGTGTAGCCTGCCGCTTTCTATAGAGAGCTAGCACAGACACAGAAGGTTTTCTAGTGCTTCCTCCTCGGTAATTTTGTAAAGGTATTTCGTTATACCTTTAATTTCACTAAGTGTCGTCCTATAGGGTTATGACTCGTCATGACACGATGATTGAGACGTCCGGTCACGATGACGACAGCAAGGCTACATCAGCCTGGAACGAACTACCAACTAGTGACCAGCTGCCATTTCTTATCATAAGTGCACTCTCTCAAAAAAGCTTGCAGGTCGCTGAAGGCATGCCATATATTCCAGTTCCCCTAGTAAAGGGAATTTTTTTTTTGCTTAAATAGAAATTACGAAAGGGTTAGTAGTCAAACGAACTGTCATACTGCGCTAAAGTGTTAACATTTATAATCAAATCATAATGAATAGATTCACGACTGAACTACGCTACCAAATTATCAAAATTTTCTTTACAAATCAATCATCCATTCGCGCCACTTATATTCGATGATACTCATTATTGGCTTTACGAGTTTGTTAATAAACAAAATTGCCGCATATGGAGTGAGACCAGGCCACAGCAGACCTCATTACATCAAAAAAGAAAAGTTAACACGCCGGTCATCGGACCCTATTTCTTCAACATTTTAGCAGCAGCTCGCGTTACGGTCCATGGAGACGTTCGTGATCAATGATTTTTTCTTTAAAAATATGGATGACATTAATCCGGGCGAGATGTGGTTTCAACAAGATGGCGCTACCTGCCATTGGGCGACCGCAACCGACAATTTATTGAAACTAAAATTTGGCGATAACATAATTCAGAGAAATGGACTTTTGAATTGTGGGTTGCTATTTATATTTCGGGTCCTGAAAATACTAGTGTTGCCAGATGCTGGAAGTTCTATTAAAAAGTATGACATTTAACTTCACTCAGAACATTTTGTCAGTTGAGCGCGAATTGTTTTGTTTACAGAGTGTTGAAAATATCATATCGGTAAAAAAGGAATTAACCGGCGATGCGATGATTTTTACGATTTTCGCGCGTGGATTTTCAAAACAAGAGTGTCTCAATGAAGTTGTTTCGACTTTTGGTGACGGGGCACCATCAAAAACCACTGTAAATAGCTCGGATTAGTCTTGGACGCCGTTCGCTCCAGTATGAATTTCGTGAAGTTCATCCAACTTCAGTCGTTTTGCCGGAAACATCGATGCTGTGAGTGACCTTATATATCAAGACCGACATGTGACATACCGTGAGATTGGAGCATCATTGGGCATTAGTATGGTAAGCACCAATAACGTATTACACGTTCATTTGGCCGGAACAAGATTTGTTCTCGTTGGATCTCACACAATTTGACGATATTTTCAAAAAAATGTTGAAAATAAAACCATTTCCAATGATTTTTTTTTACTGATGGACCCCAAAATATAAATAGCAACCCTCGTAGTATACGTGCACAACACTTTTACATAACGAAACACAATTTGTTTCTTGTACAGGCGGTCGGTGCGAATTGCGATTACTTGATGTGGTTTTTTCGATTTGAAATAACAGAAGTGCACTGAAAAAAAATTTGACATGAAATTAAAAACAAGTTTGCCCTTAGATCATAGATTTAATCTGTCTTTGTTTGAAGAACAAATTTCTTACATTTAAGAAAATTTACTTGATTTCAAAGAAATTTTCATTCGTTTGAAGTAGAATTCCTTACCTCTATGGTAAGAGGTCCTTAACACTATGTCATGTTGACTTTAACGTAACATCATAAAGTTAAAGAAAAAATCATTAATTGTAGTGCAAATCTCATTAACTCAAGTACACATTTTAATAGTTTGTAAGATTTAACATTGTAGAAATTGTCATGTTATATTTTTAAAGACAATATACCCTTTATTTTCAGTCCAGTTTTTTGGTATTATTGAATTAAGGATTAGTTATCTTTTAAGTTAAGATATAGTTTTTATCTGCGAGAGAATTTTTTGGAATCAGTTCTTGTTGAGCGGTAGTAGAGAAAGGTTGTGTACGCTTGCGCAAGGGGACATTTTTAATTCTACATTAATAGCAACAGTTTCGGCGGCTGTGTGTGTAGGTAGAGGAAAATAAATTGTCTGGGGACATCGATTGGCTGCTCACGCGTTGAGACAAAAAGGGGTACATTACAAAATGTGAGTGTGTGCGTTGTAGTTACGAGTATTGATAACAAAAAGAGTCATAAAATCTGACATTCAGAGTAATGGAGTTTATGTGCGTTTACGAATTTGTTAAAACAATGCAAAAAGACCGTAAGTATGCGTATGCATATATTCAAGAAAGAACGAAATAAAGCCGATGTCGGAACAATGAACAATTGAACATTGTTTTTCCGCTTTTGCAGTAAATTGAAAATATTTCCATAATGAATAAATAAAATAAACAGTTATTTTGTACATTAAATCGAATATCATTAACTAAACATGAAAACAGGTTAAATCCAGTTTTATGAAAATTGAGATTTTTTACAGAATGCTAGAAGATTTAAATATACAAAAAAGAAAACATCATTATGCTGTTTTCCCCCTTTGTGCAGTGATATTCAAATATTCTAAGTTCACACAAAAATGCAAAACATTTGAAGTCTGTATAACAACGGATAATTATGATAATTATAATTAAAAATTATTTATATTTAAGCGGATCAAATAAAAGATCATTCGCGTATTAGCAGAGAGCAACCAATAATTCAGCTAGGTTCAGCTTTAAAACACCATCTCTAAGAGGCCTGGCTTCTCCCAAACGAATAAGAAGTATTCCTTACCTCTGGTATTTCAACTCAAAAATAACCACGTCAAGTAATGTAATCGAAGATATCTATTCGATTAAGGAAAACATTTGCATTTATTTATCCATTAGAATAAATACTCATAATCCCCATTAATATGAAAAAAACTAGACTAAACACAATGGCTACTGAATTTGTGTATTTATACCCAGAACCCTTCACACGGACAATGCACATTGGGAGGAATTCCAAAAATAGGAAATAATAATGTTGCCGTTTTCGTTACCAGACAACCGATTGCGACCAAACTTGGCACGTTTGTAGAAGAAGTATTAAAGAAGTTTTTTAAGGGGCGGAGCTGCAGGGCCTCATAGTTGGCAACCTCGGGTGAACAAAATGTTTAAGCGCGAGTAACATTTGTCTTTTTCGCCCGATTCATAAAATCTTTTTTTTCTGTGTATTCTAGTTACAGAAGTCTACAAGGTTTTTTGCACCTAACAGTTATCTTGTATAGTTACCGAGATATCTGCATTTAAAAATTTAATTTTTAATATTTCCCACGACCCTGTGCTAGTATTTCTTAAATTCGAAACAGAATATGCACCGATTTTATACGCTTAAAAACGTCTACATTGTCAATAAAATTTCCTATATGCAGAAAAATTATTGTATTGTTACCAAGCTTTTCCAACTAACACCATTTTTTGCACACATTTCAAAAGTAAGCCACATTTTCTCCAATCGCAAAGCTAACATATTAAAACCCGATTTTTAGTATAGTAGATATAGAGGAAAATCCAAAAATGACATTTTTGGGAATTTTCAAAATTATTTTGGGAATTGTGGGATTGATTTTTGGTAATATAATTATTCGCGAATTACATACGATTTGTGATATCAAGACCTACGAACTACAAAATATTTTATTGAAATATGTCCATTCTTAAAAATTTTATGACGTTCTTACATTTCTGTCTGCATTTGATAAGTATTTTTTTTTACTTTTTTCCTAACCCTAATATCAGTGCACAATATAAACCAATTTCTCTCACAACGACTTCACTAAATCGACAACAAAATTTGCTGTATAATGTAAAAAATGTCGGTCAAATGTGCCCACTAATACTGGGTTTTCCAATAGGGATGATATGATTTTAAAGTGACGTTTCGGCCAGTTGTAATATGTCATGATCTGTCATTTGTTTTTCATTGTATTCAGTAGTGTTTACAATTAGATCACGGAGAGATATACGCAAGAACAACGTTTACAAATTATTCAGTTTTTTTTATCAAAATAATCGTTTTCCAATTGCAACTTTTCGTGCGCTAAGTCCATTTTTTTAAACCAAAAAAAAAACAGTTTTTTTTATCAAAATAATCGTTTTCCAATTGCAACTTTTCGTGCGCTAAGTCCATTTTTTTAAACCAAAAAAAAAACACTTTCCAGTCGACCTACGATCTGGACACCCATGAGCAATATTTTAGCTCTCGTTAAGGGCTATCTTTTCGCCATTGACCGATTGTGGCTACGTGCCACACAGCAAATGAAACAGTTGAATTGTTGCGAGAGAAGTTTGGAGATTCGATTATTTCAAGAAATTGTGATACTGAATGGCCTCCAGGAAGTTGTGATTTAACACCATTAGACTATTTCTTGTGGGGATATTTGAAGTCATTGATCTTTCGAAATAAACCAGACTCTCTTCAAGCTTTACAATTCAATATTGAACGTGCCATTCATGACATACGATTTGATTTAGTGGAAAAAGTGCTCGAAAATTGGGTTCATCGAATTCGTTCCTGCAGAAGAAGTCGTGGAGGCCATTTGAATGACGTATTACTTAGAACTTTATCTTATCGATTGTACTTCACATTAAATAAAAAACTTTTGAATTTCCTTAACAATAAGTGTTTTTTTTTTTTTTAAAAAAATCATATCACTCTTATTAGAAAACGCTGCACAAAAGTTATGGCCATATCAATTTATATTTTCAAAATATAGGCAATTTTTGTATTTTTTTGCGAAAAGGTACATATATGTAGAATTTGGAGATACAGAGGAATTTATAAAACAAGTAGGAAAGTTTCAGTCGGGTAAACCAACTAAGGTATACCCTCACTTTGTGAGTAATGTTATATGAAATATTACCTCAGTTATTCTGTCAATTTGTGTGGGAGGTACCAGAAGGGATTTAACAAAGACACCTATTTTTCCATGAATAGTAGATAATTTAAATACATTGCACTGTGCCGAATTGTAAGCTTTTATGTGCAGTGGTTTATTAACGTTGTGAGATATTATATTTGGATATGATTTGGTCATTTTGTGTGGGAGGTACAAAAAGGGGCGTGGTAATAACGCCAATTTGGGTACGGCCATAGGTACTTCAAAAGGGTTACAATGTGCAAAATGTTGTTGTACGTCCGTGCATTGGTACTCATGCTGTAAGCTCTTCTCTTTTTGTGCAAAATGGTACCTTTGTGTGGGAGGTGCAAAAAGGGGCGTGACAATAACGTAAATTTTTCACAGGGCTATAGGCACTATAAAAACACTAGACTGTACAAAATTTCAAGTATTTTTATATACTGGTATTAATGTTATAAGCTGTTAACTTTTGGTGCAAAATGGTTCCTTTGTGTGGGAGATAACAAAAGGAGCGTAGTAACTTCGCCCATTTTTCTCGAGTTTATAGGGACTAATAAACTAATACTATGTGTAGAATTTCAGAAGATTCGAATAAGTATTATAGCAGTTATTAAAAAATCAATATTTCACAACATTTTAACCCTTTGTGGAGGAGGTATTAGAAGGAGTGGACCAATATGGCCCATCTTCGAACTTAGCCGGAAATAGTAAAAATGATTACCACGTACCAAATTTGAAGTCAATCTGTTACTCCTTTCGAGAGTTATCATGCGCACAAGCCAGCAGACAGAAAGACGGACGGTCATTTCTCATTCGACTTAAAATGACCCAAAACGGATTTCCGACAAATATAATTGGGCTTTTAGGTCACCCCTTCGATGTGTTACACTATTTTCCGTAGCAAATGATATATACCCTCGTCACACTAAAGTGAGGGTATAAAGAAAGTATAACATATTTATATTCCTCTTTAAGGACACTTCCTGGAGAATATTTTCGAGAAAAGAACGAGTCAAAAATTTATTTAATAGTGTTGCCACGCTTCTCAAAATTACACAATTTTTTACGAAAATTTCAAAACATGGCCACATTTCCGACAATAGCAAAGCTAGAATATGAAAACCTTTACCATTTGTATATGTAGTAATGTGTTGTACGATAAACTGCAAAAGAAATTTTGAGCCCGGCTGTTAGTATAACAGATTTTGGGGAAACCTCCAAAAAATTTCGGTTTTTGGGGGATTTTCCAATTTGTTTTCGGAATTGTGGAAGTTATATTTACAAATATAACTATATTATAATTTTTGGAATTCCTCCCACTGTGCAACGGTCGCCGTAGGTTCATGTTTTGATATAGCCCCCCTACATACAATATTACTTCTTAACACAACAAAAACCACAAATATCCACGAACCATATTTGTATCCGAAATAGAGTGAAACAGTTTTATTAATAAACCAGTAAGGAAAGGCTAAAGTCGGGCGGTGCCGACTATATAATTGTTGTACTTCCCTACACCACTCTCGAAATATTGAATAACTCTGATATATAAATTTTGTAATTCATGTATAAATTGTTTACATAAATTTACTTTTGGGACATTTTATACTTAAATAATACCCTGTACCACAGTGTGGTGTAGGGTATAAAAACGATTGGATCTAAAGAGCCAAATCGGATGAAACATATATATGGGAGCTATAGCTAAATCTTTACCGATTTTCTTCAAATTCGGCAATGTTGGTTCATGGATCAAGAAACTCTACCATTCTAAATTTCAAAACGATTGGATGTAAAATACAGCTTCTATAGGACTAAAGGGCCAAATCGGACGAAAGATATATATGGGAGCTATAGCTAAATCTTAACCGATTTTCTTCAAATTCGGTAGTGTTGGTTCATGGATCAAGAAACTCTACCACTCTAAATTTAAAAATGATTGGATGTAAAATACAGCTTCTACAGGACTAAAGAGCAAAATCGGACGAAACATATATATGGGAGCTATAGCTAAATCTTAACCGATTTTCTTCAAATTCGGTAGTGTTGGTTCATGGATCAAGAAACTCTACCATTCTAAATTTCAAAACGATCGGATGTAAAATACAGCTTCTATAGGACTAAAGGGCCAAATCGGACGAAACATATATATGGGAGCTATAGGTAAATCTTAACCGATTTTCTTCAAATTCGGTAGTGTTGGTTCATGGATCAAGAAACTCTACCACTCTAAATTTCAAAATGATTGGATGTAAAATACAGCTTCTACAGGACTAAAGAGCAAAATCGGACGAAACATATATATGGGAGCTATAGCTAAATCTTAACTGATTTTCTTCAAATTCGGCAATGTTGGTTCATGGATCAAGAAACTCTACCATTCTAAATTTCAAAATGATTGGATGTAAAATACAGCTTCTACAGGACTAAAGAGCAAAATATATATATGGGAGCTATAGCTAAATCTTAACCGATTTTCTTCAAATTCGGTAGTGTTGGTTCATGGATAAAGAAACTCTACATTCTAAATTTCAAAATGATTGGATGTAAAATACAGCTTCTACAGGCCTAAAGAGCAAAATCGGACGAAACATATATATGGGAGCTATAGCTAAATCTTAACCGATTTTCTTCAAATTCCGCAATGTTGGTTCATGGATCAAGAAACTCTACCATTCTAAATGTCAAAACGATTGGATGTAAAATACAGCCTCTATAGGACTAAAGGGCCAAATCGGACGAAAGATATATATGGGAGCTATATCTAAATCTGAACCGATTTCAACCAAATTCAATAGCGATCTTAACAGCCGCGAAATACTCTAAACTTCAAAATTTCAGAACGATCGGAGTGAAATTGCGACCTGTAGTCGACGAACAACTTTACATGGACAGACGGACGGACGGACAGACATCTTATACAATAGTACTTCATTATTTCCCCAACAACTCTTTCAATGGTTTTTTGTAACATTTTTTGTTTATTGTCGAAAAAACCCGTCCACCGGTTGTTTTTATTTTAATAAACCGTCAAACGGGTTTTTTTTTATACCCTACACCACACTGTGGTACAGGGTATTATAAGTTTGTTTCACGGCAGATGTTTGTAACACCTGAAAATAACACAGCTAGACCCACCTTAAAGTATACCGATCGACTCAGAATCACTAGCTGAGTCGAGTTAACGATGTCCGTCCTTCCGTCCGTCCGTCCGCCCGTCTGTCCATGTAAAGTTGTTCGTCGACTACAGGTCGCAATTTTACTCCGATCGTTCTGAAATTTTGCAGTTTAGAGTATTTCGCAGCTGTTAAGATCGCTATTGAATTTGGTTGACATCGGTTAAGATTTAGATATAGCTCCCATATATATTTTTCGTCCTATTTGGCCCTTTAGTCTAATAGAAGCTGTATTTTACATCCAATCGTTTTGAAATTTAGAATGGTAGAGTTTCTTGATATATGAACCAACATTGCCGAATTTGAAGAAAATCCGTTAAGATTTAGCTATAGCTCCCATATATATGTTTCGTCCGATTTGGCCCTTTAGGCCTATAGAAGCTGTATTTTACATCCGATCGTTTTGAAATTTAGAGTGGTAGAGTTTTTTGATCCATGAACCAACATTGCCGAATTTGAAGAAAATCGGTTAAGATTTAGCTATAGCTCCCATATATATGTTTCGTCCGATTTTGCTCTTTAGTCCTGTAGAAGCTGTATTTTACATCCGATCATTTTGAAATTTAGAATGGTAGAGTTTCTTGATCCATGAACCAACACTACCGAATTTGAACAAAATCGGTTAAGATTTAGCTATAGCTCCCATATATATGTTTCGTCCGATTTGGCCATTTAGTCCTATAAAAGCTGTATTTTACATCCAATCGTTTTGAAATTTAGAATAGTAGAGTTTCTTGATCCATGAACCAACATTGCCGAATTTGAAGAAAATCGGTTAAGATTTAGCTATAGCTCCCATATATATGTTTCGCCGATTTGGCCCTTTAGTTCTATAGAAGCTGTATTTTACATCCAATCGTTTTGAAATTTAGAATGGTAGAGTTTATTGATCCGTGAACCAACACTACCGAATTTGAAGAAAATCGGTTAAGATTTAGCTATAGCTCCCATATACATGTTTCGTCCGATTTGGCCCTTTAGTCCTGTAGAAGCTGTATTTTACATCCAATCATTTTGAAATTTAGAATGGTAGAGTTTCTTGATCCATGAACCAACACTGCCGAATTTGAAGAAAATAGGTTAAGATTTAGCTATAGCTCCCATATATATGTTTCGTCCGATTTGGCCATTTAGTCCTATAAAAGCTATATTTTACATCCAATCGTTTTGAAATTTAGAACGGTAGAGTTTCTTGATCCATGAACCAACATTGCCGAATTTGAAGAAAATCGGTTAAGATTTAGCTATAGCTCCCATATATATGTTTCGTCCGATTTTGCTCTTTAGTCCTGTAGAAGCTGTATTTTACATCCAATCATTTTGAAATTTAGAATGGTAGAGTTTCTTGATCCATGAACCAACACTACCGAATTTGAAGAAAATCGGTTAAGATTTAGCTATAGCTCCCATATATATGTTTCGTCCGATTTGGCCATTTAGTCCTATAAAAGCTATATTTTACATCCAATCGTTTTGAAATTTAGAACGGTAGAGTTTCTTGATCCATGAACCAACATTGCCGAATTTGAAGAAAATCGGTTAAGATTTAGCTATAGCTCCCATATATATATTTCGTCCGATTTTGCTCTTTAGTCCTGAAAAAAACCGGGGACGGCAGAAGCAACGAACGCCTGGGCCGGTTTTTTTTTAACCGGTTTTGATCACTCTAATGCGAAACCATTCACATGTGATCCATGGTGGAGGGTATATAAAATTCGGCATGGCTTAACTTAACACTGTCTTTACTTATTTAATATTTTTTTGTTATGCGATTTAATTCCATCTACATAATAATGAATCAACAAAAATTTTTTTCGATTATTAAAAATTGCTTTATTTATTCGATATGAATGTAGTTTTTCTTTGATGTTCCGTCAGTTAATCATTTTGGAATCGTATACATGATTAATAGTTGCCATTACAAGCAGATGACAGTCTTTTCCTTAACCATCTAAGTTGAGTCAAATTCTGAAAACTATGAAAAATTACTCAAGACATATATTCATATGGCTTAAAATAAAACTAGTGTGTCAAAAAATTTTCGAAGGTCAAGATTTTGTTGAAATTTTGTATTAATCTAAAAGTAAAATTTTAAAAAATGTGTTAGGTCCGATCGAAAAATTTTGCAAATAATTTGACATCGCCGCAATTTATCGCGGTGATAATAATTCTTAAACACAAATGACCCCAAACTGATTATATTGTTCAATTTTCAGCCCATTCGCTTTTATGGTTTCGGAGATCATGCGTTACTAACAAACGTACAAGGGATTTCTTATATAAAGATTTTCTTCGCCATTTTTATCGGTAAAATATGTAATTTCGTATTTGTTGATAAAATTCGCAATTTTGTGAAAACAACTGGACCATCATTAATATCTGTGCTAACATATGGTTCACGCTAGGGTTCTATAAGTCGACTTTCGACTAAACTACTTTTTGGTACAACAAAATTCGAAATCGTAAGTTGACTTTTTATACCCTCCACCATAAGATGCGGGGTATATTCATTTTGTCACTCCGTTTGTAACACCACTAAATATTGATCTGAGACCCCGCTAAGTATATATATTACTAGCTGGACTCGGTCCACTTCGTTGCCCCAGATTTAGATTTCCGATCCCGTCCATTTTTGAACCTATCAAGAATACTGCCACCAAAATCATCTCCATAAAATAAGAGCACTCTCGCTAAGAAATTTAAACATTTGGCTTTGGTCCATTGGTCCCGCCCATTTTTGAACTAATCACGTAGACTGCCACAAGATACATATAAACAGAATCACGGTACTAAGGCTAACAAATTGTGCAAGATTCGTAATCGTCGTAAAATTATAAGACGATTTAGCCATGTCCGTCAGTCCGTCCGTCTGTTGTAATCACGCTACAATCTATAATACTTGAGCTAGGTGGCTGAAATTTGGTACATATATTTGCAGGTATGTTGGGATTGAAATTGGCAATATCGGTTCAATTTTGGATATAGCCCCCAATATATGGCATCTGCCGATTTGACTTCTTAACGTTATAGAGATTACAAATGTCAACTGATCGGGCTGAAAGTTGGTAACTGGGATTTATTTATACCCGATATCCTTCACACGAACAACGGTAGTCATAGGTCCATGTTCTGATATAGCCCCCATACAAAGGTTCCTCTAGATTTGACTTCTTAACGCCACAAAAACCTCAAATTTCAACTAATTGGGCTGGAATTTGGTATAATGAGTTTATTAGTACCTGTAACCATTCACGTACGATCCAAGTGGAGGGTACATAAGATTCGGCATGACCGAACTTAACGCTTTTACTTGTTGTTTCTGAAATACCCTAAAAGTTGACTTTTTCATGTGGACTTTTCCGACTTTTTTCATTTACTGGTTATGCCAAATTTATATTACATTTGGCTAAAAATACCCTACACCAAACTGTGGTACAGGGTATTATGACTTTGTGCATTTGTTTGTAACGCCCAAAAAGAGAAGATATAGAACCATAGTTTATTATAGCGATCGACATAGAATCACTTTTTGAGTCGTTTTAGCCACGTCCGTCTGTCAGTCTGTCTGTCCATGTATTCTTGTAATCGAAGTTCAGGTCGTATTTATTGTCCGATTATGATGAAATTTAGCACAGTGCGCTTTTTTGGCCCAAGGACGATCCCTATTGAAATTGGTTAAAATCGGTTCAGATTTCAGCCCCCATATATGTTACCCCCCGATTTGATATGTTAGCGCTGTAGAAACCGTATTATATATCCGATCGGTACGAAATTCGGAAGAGAGAGAGTTTTCTTATTACGTGAATGAACACTACCAAGTTCGGAGAAAATCCGTTCAGATTTAGATATAGTCCCCATATATATGTTACAGCCGAGTCGATATGTAAGCGCTGTAGAACCCGTATTTTATATACGATCAGTACGAAATTAAACAGAGAGAGTTTTCTTATTACATGCATGAACACTGCCAAATTCAGGGAAAATCGGTTCAGATTTAAACATAGTCGCAATATATATGTTACACCCGATTTGACCCGATTTCGCTGTGGAAACCGTATTTTACATCCGATCTGTACGAAATTAGGCAGAGAGAGTCTTTTTCATATATTGAATGATATTCCAATACAGTCACGATAATATTAAAGACACCCCCTGTTTGTTGGAAGGTAAAACCAATATAGTCGTAAGTATTGGATTAGGGGTTACTTTCGATATGTAGAGGACACTGAAAAATTAGTTCCTCTTTATATCAAAAGTGGCAGGGCTATCGCCACTCAAATTCGTAGCCAAATATCTCTGGACAGTTTAAATAAGCTAATTTTTTAAGGGCAATTGATTTGGACATAAGTTCGAAATATTAAATGCAATTAGACTAGACAAAATGATTTTTTTAGTATTATGGGTTTTTCTGCTAAATTTTTTTTTACTTTTATTGGAAAGACTTCTGCGAATTTCTGATTACCTGATCATTATTAGTTGTTTATGTTTTCCTGTATTTTACTACAAAATTAATGAAGAAAACTTGAAATATTCCCATTTTTATACCCTCCACCATAGGATGGGGGGAAATATTCATTTTGTCAGTCCGTTTGTGACACCTTTAAATATTGATACTGATACCCTTTTATATATATATTCATAATCGTCGTAAAACTCTCAGACGATTTAGCCATGTCCGTCTGTTCGTCCGTCCGTCTGTTGTAATCACGCTACAGTCCGTAATAATAGAGCTAGGTTGATCAAATTTGGTATAATATTTCTTATAGTTGCAGGTTGTTTGGAATTGCAAATGGGCCATATCGCTCAATGTTTTGATATTGCTCCCCTATAGAGGTCGCTCCGAAATACGGGTTTTGAGCCATAGATACCACACTTTTAAAGCTATGTAGCAGAAACTTTGCATTTTGAGTTTTATTTTGACAAGAATTCATCACAGCGAAAATTTTACAAATCGGTTCATATTTTGTTACAGTCACCCTATAGAGGTCGCTCCAAAATATACGTATTTAAGCCATAAATACCATACTTTTCTGAGCATTTTAACTGCATTTTTGCAGTTTGTATTTAATTAAGACAGGAATAATTCGCAGTAAAATTTGTTTAAATCGGTTCATATTTGATTATAGCTCACCTATATCGGTTAATGTTTTTATATAGCTCCCCTATAGAGGTCGCTCCAAAATACGGGGTTTGAGCCATAGATACCACAATATTAAAGCAATTTAGCAGAAACTTTGCAGTTTGCATTCTACTATATGGTGAACAGTTTTTAATTTTAAATTAAAGACTTAAAATAGATTTGGATGTCGAAATCTGTATTAGGTCCCGAAATAACAATCTCTGAAAATTATTTTTATACCCTACACCACACTGTGGTACAGGGTATTATAACTTTGTGCATTTGTTTGTAACACCCAAAAGGAGAAGAAAAAGACCCATCGTTTATTATACCGATCGACTTAGAATCACTTTCTGAGTTGATTTAGCTATGTCCGTCTGTCTGTCCGTCTGTGCATGTATTCTTGTAATCAAAGTACAGGTCGCAATTATGGTCCGATATCGACGAAACTTTACACATATCTTTTTTTTGGCCCAAGGACGATCCCTATTGAATTTGGTTAACATCGGTTCAGATTTAGATATAGCCCCCATATATATGTTAGCCCCGATTTGACATGTAAGCGCTGTAAAAACTGTATTTTATATCCCATCAGAGCAATTTTTATAAATTTTCTATGTTTGTAAAATTTAATTTAAACTTAAATCGAATAATTTTTCGTAAATTTAATTTGCATTGATGGATTGACCATGAGTGATGGATTGGAATATTTATAAATTAAAACATTTTTAGCTATAAAGTTTAACACGAAAACTTGGAAAAACTAACTAAAATTCGAATAAGTCAACAAAGTTTTAAAAAACTTTTTAAATAAAATATATTCGGAAAACTTCTTAAACAATAACTTTGTTTGTGTGTAAACAGATATATTATTTGGGAAATTCAGTTTGCAAATAAATTATGTTCTAATATATTATTATATGCGTTCCAAACAAAATTTCTTGATTTTCAAATAAAATTGATTTGTTAATAAATATATAATATTTAAAAAAATCGTTTTCAAGTATAGTTTCTTTGAATTCAAACATATCAAAAATGACGATTTTCCTCCGTGTAGAATTGAATGCAATCCATGGTGGAGGGTATATAAGATTCGGCATGGCCGAACTTAACGCTTTTACTTGTTATTATTAAAGTCGACTTTAATTTACTTTTTTATACCAAAAAGTCGAAAGTCTAAAAGTCGACTTGCTGATATTTTCAAAAAGTGTAAATGTCGAAAAGTCGACTTTTTGCCGTTACTATGTAAACCTAGTTCACGCACGACGTCATAATTAGTATTAATGAGGGATTTTTCTACAAACATGTCAGGCATTCAAAAATCACCAAATGATTTGATTTATTTGACAATTTTATGAAACGATTCTTATCACAATGGTGTCAATGACGAATATGTGAGTGAAACTGCTTACCGAACCCATTTCTAGAAGAGAATACCATATTAATTCCTTAAATGGTACCACATTTATTCTTTTTTGCCCACTGTTACTTTTTTCAACTCCCTAAAAGTACTATATGGTGAACAGTTTTTAATTTTAAATTAAACACTTAAAATAGATTTGGATGTCGAAATCTGTATTAGGTCCCGAAATAACAATCTCTGAAAATTATTTTTTATAAATAATTTTATTGAAATGATGACAGGGACAATGCTATAGGTGGTCCATTCGGAAGGTCCAATTTTCGATCACTCTTTCTGTCATTATGATGAACTGTGGTATTGTTGTTGCTGTGTGAGTCCTTTCATGATGAATTGGCAAACAGTACTACATAAAATAAGATGACAATATGAAAGAAGTCACGCATGACCTGTGGAAAAAGCAAATAAAAACTGGTCTACTTTTTCACCCTATATATAAATTCTTTATTTTCGCAAGTAATCGCAAATAGAAAACGTTACAAATACAATATCGATTTCCTTCAGTTATCGCCAACAAGTTGTGGGGTGGACAGTCAATGGCCGTCACATAAACGCCGCTCTATTATCGGATGCCGAACTTGGTTATGTCCTTAAATTTATCTTTGGTCGGTATCTAAAACTATTAAGATTTACATTCATGCCAATGCATTGTTTAAAAACAATTGTATACGACCTTAAACATTCAGCCATACATGCGTATGTAAGTATATAACTATAACTTGTGAAATGCAAAATGTTGTAACATGCAAACAATTTTTATGACATTTGTGCATTTTTTAAAGCTTAAAGTAGTACTTAATTTTATTGTATTTAGATAATTTGGGGATATTTTATAAAATATTATCAGAAATGTTTTAAATTTTAGCTCTATTTATATTTGAGTTACATGTTCTTAAATATACACATCTTGATAAAATTTTTTTTGTCAACATACGACACTGGTCTACCATGTATCTACATATGTACTTATCTTTTCTGCCAAAGTTCATAATGCTTTGAACAGGAACATATATATGAGGACTATATCTAAATCTAAACAGATTTCTTTCAGATATCACAGTGTTAATTCGTAGATTAATAAACTCCATATTGCTTAATATAATGAGATGTAAAATACTTCTTCTAGACACCACCCTTTATAAAACAGATTTATCACTTGGACGTGTGGTTGAACGCTATGAAAATTCGGAAGTTCCTTTTGGAAACCCTTTAAATATGGATCTAAAAAGCTAAATCCATCGGATGGACGGACTGTGCGATGCTAGATCGCATCAGATGGTGAGTCTGTGTCAATCCGGGTACTTTAAGGTGTGTCTATCTCCAATATTTTTATGTGGTACAAACATCTGCCCCATAACCAACTTATGTAGCACAGTAGCTTATATTACATATTGCCTCGATAGCGCTCGCCAATCACAATAACTGCAACTCCTTCCTCATTTCGAAAGAAATAAGGACCGATCAATTGTCAATTTGAATGGATGTAATGGTAATTCGTTATCGGCTTCAGGATTGTCTTCGCTCCAAATACGACAATTTTGCTTGTGGACGTAGCCATTTAACCAGAAATGAGCTTCGTCACTAAACACAATTCTTTGGTTTGAACTTCAAGAACATATTTATATTTTTCAAAGTAAATTTTCTCAATTTGGAAGCGCTTTTCTGGGGTGAAACGATTCACCATGACTTGCCAATCCTTACTGAACAGAAATGTCAGCACAGTTTGACATTACTTATATGTATAAGCTGTCAAACCATAGTTATCGATATCGAAAGTTCTCATTCAGCTAAAAGACACACACGTTATATGAGAGATATATCTAAATCTGAACCAATTTTTACCTATTTAAATAGGGATCGCCTTGAGCCAAAGAAAAAGCTCCTGCCAACTTTCGTAGTTATACTTATAGATGCATAATTGCTATCTGTACTTTCATTGCAATACGTAAACAGGCAGAATGACAGAGAGACTGACATAGCTAAACCAATGCAGAATGTGAAATTCGATTGTATAGTAATAATAATAGTTATGTTCAGGAATTTAATCTGAAATTTTGCATTGTGTTTTTCCTATCTTTCGGCACAACGAAAATATCACTCTGATAGTTCGAACTGCTTTAGAATTATCCGTACCACGTCGATCCATAGTCCCCATATAGAAGTCGTATTCAAATCAGCTTCTTTATTTCATAAACATCACATTTTTTAGTCGATTTTTATACCCTACACCACATTGTGGTACAGGGTATTAAAAGTTAGTTTCAGGCAGATGTTTACAACACCTAGAATTACTACAGCTAGACCCACCATAAAGTATACCGATCGCCTCAGAATCACTAGCTGAGTCGATTTAACCATGCCTGCCCGTCCTTCCGGCCATCTTAGGTTGTTCGTTGAGTACAGGGAGCAATTTCATTCCGATCGCGCTGAAATTTTACAGATAGGAGTCTTTCGCACCTGGAAAGAACACTTTCGAAATTGGTGGAAATCAGTTAAGATTTAGCTATATCCCCAATATATATGTTTCCGTTTTGGCTCTTTTAGCCATATAGAAGCTGTATTTTACATCCAATTGTTTTGAAATTCAACATGCTAGAGTTTCTTGAACTATGGACCAACATTGCGGAATTTGAATGAAATCGGGTCAGAATAGCTTCCATAAATATGTTTCGTCAGATTTGGACATTTTTTCAATATTTTACATTCATTTTTTTGGAAATTTAGTAGGGTAGAGATTCTTGATCTATGGACAAACATTGTCGAATTTTAAGAAATTCGTATCAGATTTAGATATAACTCCCATATATATATTTCGTCAGATTTGGACCTCTAGCTCTATAGAAGCTGTATTTTACATCCAATTGTTTTGAAATTTAGCATTGTAGAGTTTCTTGACCCAAAGACAAACGTTGCTCAATTTAAAGAAAATCGGTTCAGATTAAGATATAGCTCCCATATATATGTTTCTTACAATGTGGACCGTCAGCCCTATAGAAGCTGTATTTTACATCCAATTGTTTTGAAATTTAGCATGGTAGAGTTCATTGATCTATGGACCAACATTGCCGAATTTGAATAGCTCCCATATATATGTTCCTTTGATTAGGCCCTATAGTCCTATTGAAGCCATATTTTACACCAATTGTTTTGAATTTAAGCATGGTAGAGTTTCTTGATCCAAGGACCAACGTTGCTCAATTTAAAGAAAATCGGTTTAGATTTAGATATAGCATACGAGTATATATAGCGTGATGCATTTCGAGGTTGCCCTACTTTTTTAAAGAAAAAACACCGAAAATTCAAATTGAATGGGGAATGTTTATTATCATTTGAAAGAACATTCTTTGGCATTTATTTTTTGAAGATTATGTCTATCAAATGTTGGCCGCGGCTCCGTCTCAGATGGTCCATCCGTTGAGTCCAATTTTCGATGGCTCGTTCGAGCATTTCGACTGGTAACTGACGAATGACACGCGTGATGTTTTGCTCCAAGGCCTGAATCGAAGCGGGTTTGTCCGCATAAACTTTAGACTTTACAAATCCCCACAGGAAAAAGTCTAACGGTGTGATATCACACGATCTTGGTGGCCAATCGACCGGCCCAAAACCAGAAATTATCTGCTCACCGAAGTGTTCTCTCAATAAATCCATTGATTGATGCGATGTGTGGGAAGCGACGCCGCACAGTGGAATATTTTCACACAAGACGCGGCAAAAATTAGAAGGAGTTGAGCTAGGGCTTTGAAATTTCGTACATATCATTTATTTCGCCAAATTAGCTAAAAACCAATTTTTTGTTGATATCCGCCCATAACCACGCCATCCTCCCACATAACCTAAAATTAAAAATGTTAGTATTTTTCACAATTTCACATTTATATTAATACAAATCGCTGGAAGAGATTGTATTTGAGTCCTCAATTATATAAAATTTACAAGTGCCACGCCCAACGCCAATTTATCAATTTAAATTTTATACGATGTTCGAATTTACAGGATAATTGTGCATAAAATGCTTTGTATCTTCTGATCGGTGTAAAGCAGTACATACAACTAAGTACATAACTAAAGCGTAAAATATTAGCTCAACATTTAAAAAAACATCATTATGCAATAGTTTACAGTTTCTTGTCAATTAATCAATCATTACAACTATCCAGAAAAAAACAACATGGATTTAGCAATGTGTTCATTAATAATACATCATTTTTAAAGCATACTTTTAGGAATATGAGGAAAGGACACACAAATAAATTGTAGTCACAATCATAAATTTTTTGAACCTTTAAATATATTATAAACACAAATACCAATTACAGCATTGTTGAATTGTCATTCGTTTTATATTATACTAGGATATGGACCATTTTTATGGGAAATGTCAAAAGGGTTTTGCCAACGACAATCTTTAGTTTGCCCCTTAAGGTATGATTTTTGAAATATGTTCAACACACAGTAACATTGAGTAAAGAATGTGAATTTTGGGTTGTTTTTTGCCGACTAAGTTTTACCGTTTCTGTAATTAAATTAACATAGGCAGATATAGGCAGAATTTTCTTTTTGCAATGGTTAACTGAGAACCTAGTTTATCAATTTTTGTTAATGCCAAGACCTCGGTCGGCCTCGCGATTATAGTTTTATCCTGAAGAAAATGAAACACCCTGAATTTTGGCAACATGCAGGTAAACCGCTGCATAAAAAGGAAAATGAAAACATAATAATAGTTTTTTTAATGCAAAATGATACTTCAAAAGGTTCTGAATTATATGAATTAAACGAAGTTCCAATGCGTTTCATTGTTTCGGAGATATGGGCTTACAAAATACTCTCTAAAATGATAAACTTTGAAACCATTTTAACATTTATGAATTTTAAATGCTTGTACAGCAAGATTTCGCCAAGTTATCGCCAAAACCTTTTAAAATATAGTTAATTGGAATGTTCTTTATAGATTGGAATCAAATATGCAGAGATTGGAGCTCATGAAAATTAGGAGTTTTTGCCGCTCATAATACACTGTGCGCCGCACAATGGGAAAAAAGGGGTAAATACGCGCGCATAGCATTATTTTCTATCTCATGACTATACCGTTAGAGATAGAGTCATACGGTTTGGACCATTTTCAAGAGAATTGTTTGGAGAAGAAATTGGTGTACCCAGATTTTATTTTACTGTTACCATGTATCGCGCAGTGAGGCTACAAAAGCGACTTTGTGGAAATTAGTGTGAAAATCAGAATATCGTATAAACTTCAGTGATACGATATTGATTGATTTTATATTAAAGCTGACAAAATTTAGTTCAAAATCTATTTGAGTTACTTAATTGTGTGTTGCAGCGTTTTAAATATATAGACCATTGAAGTTCAAACATATTTTTATGAAAATTGCGGTAAAAGTCTACAAAACCGGGCAATGTTTTTGAAATTGGAACCAAAACAACATAAATAAGATCAAATTTCAGTCTGCAATATTTTTGAAAGCTGAAGTTTTGCACTAATGCAATTACACAATGGGTCGTCGACTGTTAATAAGAGAAATGTTGAATTAAAAGCAAAAAAAAATAATCGGTCCACCCTAATATACATAAACTGCAGAAGCGTTTAACTATATTTTTATAGTTTTTGTAGAAGAAGTAAACTATAAAAATTACACATATAATCATAATAATATTAACTAGATCGATAATTTTGATCGTAGAACTCTACAAACTTGCAACCGGACTTGTACCGGTCTTATTTATTATCCGATTTTGGCGAAATTTCGTAAAAGTAATTTTTTTGAATCAAGAAAATAGGTCCATATGTTTCGGGAAAATCGGTTCATAGATAGATGTAGCGCCCACACACATTTTCTTTATTTAAAGTAAAAAAAGCACATATTTAAAGTACAAAAATCGGCCATAATCGCAAAAAGTCGCAGATATACTAGGTACCATTGGATTCACCACTAAGTCACCTCTCTTCCCTATGTCATATCGTAGTGATCCCACGTGATCCAAAAAAGTTGTATTCCATTAACTGCGGATATTTTTTTTGAAAAACAAAAAAGCGGTATTTTTGCTTTGAAATATCTCTTTATTTAAAGACGTTAAAAATACGTTTTGTACACAAAAATTTAGATGAATATAACCTTATTATATGTTACAAGTCCGGTCGCATTTCACCAAGAAACGAGAATTTTACAAGCATTTTAGTATATACATTTTATCATCGCAATTTTATTTGCATTTATTAGTAAAAAAGACATATTTGAAAGGTCATAACTCGGAATCGCCCAGAGTTATTTTCATAAAATTTAAGGTATTTTCATTAAATGTTATCCACAATAAAACATCATTCCCAAAAAGCTGATTTTTAAAAGTTGTTTTCAAAGTCCTATGCGCGCATATTTCATCATATTTTCCCATCGAGCGCCGTCTTGTTGAAACCAAATGTCGCCGAGATCACGAGCTTCAATCTCAGGCATCAAATAGTCGGTTATCATGGCACGATAACGGTCGACATTGGCGGTTACATTCTCACCGGCATCATTTTTGAAGAAATGTGGGCCGGTGGAATCACACCAAACCGTTGTTTTTTCTGGATGAAGTGGCAGCTCTTGAATCTCTTTATGTTGCTCTTCGTCCCAAATGCGGCAAATTTTGCTTGTTTACATATCCATTGAGCCAGAAATGGGCCTCATCGCTGAACAAAATTTGGCTCGAAAACGTCGGATCTTCTTGGAACTTTTCAAGACCCATAGAGCGAAGCGATGTCGCTTGGGAAGGTCAGGCGGCTTCAGTTCTTGCACAAGCTATATTTTGTATGCTTTCAATTTAAGATATCGACATAAAATGCGCCAAGTCTCGAATCGACTCTCCACGCCATGACACGACTCATGACATGTCATGACTCATGTCATGACAGCATGACACGACTCACACGTGAACTGTCAAAAAAGTATCTATAATTGGATCACCCGTTATATGTTTAGTCCGATTGGGCTACAGAGGCAGAGACATAACAAAACAAATTTCCTGTTTTACAACTTTGGTGTCTTTGGCCAACTCCACTGAAATTTTCCGGGAAACATTTTCGTAGAATATATTAATCCTTAAATGTCCTTTTTGAAAAGATTTTTTTTTGGGTTTTTCGGAAAAAGAGCCAAACTGGCACATTAAGAGGGGAGCTAGAGGGTTAACATCTTCGTCAAAAATGATCCTCATAAAGTTCCACCTTGTAACTCTGACAATGAGAAATCTCCCTTCGACCAACAAATTAAAATTTTGACCCACTATAAAAAAAACTCAGACCAGCTGGACCATAAGTTTGCTCTAAAAAATAATCTACTCAACATGCCCTTTCAGAATTTTAGAGTCGCTATTCTGCTCCAATAAATGCATAGGTATCACGACTTTAAATTTACATTATAGTATTCTTTGTATCAGTATAAGTTGGCATTTAATTTTGCCAAATAAACGTAAAGAGCTATATTTACAACTTTGCTATTCGCTATTCGGTTTCAATCAAAAAGTCGTAATTTGTTAAACAGTGTATTTATTATGACGCAATAGTCCTCCTGATATGCCGCTACGGACCTCCCATTTGAGAAGCCCTGGTGGAGGGTTACATGTAAACATCGAACAAACAAACATATGCACATTTCTGGTCGCCTGGTGTTATTTGTTTACAAAATATGCCCCTGTCATTGTGACATACTCGTACACATTAGTACTTAGTGGCATAGACAATGATATATACATACATATCGATGTATGTCCGTCTGTCTGTCTATCTGTATGTAAACCATATGTTTACATTCATTGTGAATGTATTACGAGTACAGCGCCTAGTGCCGAATGCCTGACCTGCCCACATGCAATGATGTGACGACTCTTGTTGGCTTCCCATATCCATCCATTTTCGTCGTCGATATTTATTTATTGTACAAAAGCAACAATATCCATTTGTCCCACGACACTCGACGAAATAAATATAGGTTCACAATTTGAGTTTTATCAAAATAATTATAATTAAAATTAGAATTTGAATATTCGTAGTCATTATAGATTAAGGGATTATAATGTATATTTGGCTGCTAATTGACGCCGTTAGACATTTTTGTGGGGTACCATGAAGGATTTTATGCGAACAATCCATTGACGAACCAGGTCCTTAAAGCTAATATCGAGCCAGCGATGCGTGAGATAGAGCCAAAAACAAAATTTTGAGATCTCAACAATATATATGTTATCTAAAAAATCCTAAATTAGTTTCACCCAGTGTAAACGTGAGTGAATAAACTTATGCACCCATATGTAATATCCCTTTTGTAGCCGCTTTCGATACAAACCAGAAAATACGTTACTGACGAATGTATGAATGAACTAAGGCTGTGAAAAACATTACAAAAATCGCGGGGTACTGTCTATGGCAATACATGTGAAATGTAAATTTACTGCAAAAAAAAAATATGTGGTCGAATGTTTCGATGGCACTCTATTTATAATTTAATCAAAGCTAATCAATCGTTTTAAAGTGTAAATCAATTTTTGGATAATTAAAGCATTGATCCACATAGTAAAATGTGTTAAGGTTAGTCTATTGTTTATTCATTGCACTCATTGATCGATAAATAGAAAAACTAAAAATATTTGGCTTTGGCAAGAGAATATAGAATAATACATCCATTCAATAGTACGTTAAGTTTGAAAAATATAATTAATATAATTTCAGATGAGTGAATTAAAACCTGTAAGGAAAGGCAAAAGTTGGGCGGTACCGACTATATGATTCCCTACTCTGTAAGATTGGATAACAATATGCATTTATACTTATACCTCAATATCCTAATCGGACGAAACATACATAGGACTATAACTCATAATACACTGGACCACAGAAACACAAACCACAAAAACACTAAGGAACAGTTCCTTAGCGTTCTGTACCGTTCCTTTGTCGCGAACGGAACAGTATCGCAACCCTTACAAAAGAACAGAATACAATAAACATTTTTTAGTGTTACTGTTCGCGAACGGTACCACTACGATAACGTACCGTTCTTAGAACACGACGAACGGTATCACTACGATAACGTACGGTTCATAGAACAGTATCACTACGTCGTAGTGATACTGTTCTTTTGAACAGAACACTAACAGTATCACTACGTTTAGCTTTCCGTTCTTTTTTATATTCGACACCACTGGTCGCAAATATGAAGCAATCTTAATGCAAATTGGTACAGAGTTATTTCTTAACCCAGGGACGATCCCTATTAAAAAAGGGGCATATCGGTCCATACTTTGATATAGCCCCCATACGAAGGTCCCTTTCGATAAGACATATTTACGCACTAGAGAGAGCATTTTTTAACCGACCATGCTGAAATTGAAATATTTGTACTGTGTATTACATTCAATCGTGCCTAGTAAAAATTAGACATATCGTAAATATTAGACAATATAGCCCCCATACGAAGGTTCCTTTCGATAAGACATATTCACGCTCTAGAGAGCGCATATGTACATATATATCTACGCTCTAAAGAGCGCATTTTTTTAACCGATCATGCCGAAATTTGAATATATGTTCATTCTATTGCATTCAATCATGCCTAGTGAAAATGATGCATATCGGTCCATATTTTGATATAGCCCCCATACAAAGGTACTTTGGATAAGACATATTTACGCATTTTTAAACCGATCATGCTGAAATGTATATATTTGTACTTTGTATTACATTGTGATCACGCTTGAATATAATAGAAAGTGCAAATATTCAAATTTCAGCATGATCGGTTAAAAAATTCGCTCTCTAGATGGTAAATATGTCTTATCGAAAGGGACCCTCGTATGGGGGCTATATCAAAGTATGTATCGATATGACCCATTTTCACTGGACATGATTATATGCAATAGAAAGCACACATATTTAAATTTCGGCATGATCGGATAAAAAATGCGTTCTCTATAATGTAAATATGTCTTGTCGAAAGGGAGCTTGGTATTGGGGCTGTATCAAAAAATGGGCCGATATGCATCATTTTCACTAGGCATGATTGAATGCAATAGAATGAACACATATTCAAATTTCGGCATGATCGTCTAAAAAAATGCGCTCTTTAGAGCGTAGATATATATGTACATATGTCTGACCTTCGTATGGGGGCTATATTAAAGCATGGACCGATATGCCTAATTTTCACTAGGCACGATTGAAGGTAATACACAGTACAAATATTTAAATTGCAGCATGGCTGGTTAAAGAATGCGCTCTCTAGTGCGTAAATATATCTTATCGAAAGGGACCTTCGTATGGTGGCTATATAAAAGTATGGACCGATATGCCCCATTTTAAATAGGGTTAAGAAATAACTCGGTACCAATTTTCATTAAGATTGCTTCATATTTGCTACCTGTAGTGTCGAATATACAAAAGAACGGAACGCTAAACGTAGTGATACTCTTCGTGTTCTGTTCAAAAGAACAGTATCACTACGACGTAGTGATACTGTTCTGTGAACCGTACGATATCGTCGTGTTGTAATAACGGTACGTTATCATAGTGGTACCGTTCGCGAACAGTAACACTAAAAAAATAAATAACGTTAGTGTTCTCTGAAGGAACCGTTCCTATAACGTACTGTTTTTTTCTGAACACTGATAAAAACGAACGCTGAAAATGTGGTATTTATGGCTTAAATTAGTATATTTGACAACTAGATCTACACGGGGACCACATCAATATAAAAACTGATTTGTACAAATTTTATTGAGATGAATTCTTGCCAAAATAGAATACAAACTGCAAAGTTTCTGCTAAATTTCTTAGAAAATGTTGTGTTTATGGCTTAAATAACTATAACGAAATATGAACTGATTTTAAAAATGTTACTGCGATGAATTCTTGCCTTAATTAAATACAAACTGCAATGATGAATTCTTGTTGTGATGAATTCTTGTCAAAATATAATGCAAACTGCAAAGTTTCTGCTAAATTGTTTGAAAATGAATTTTGTTCAGCGATGAAGCTCAATTTTGGATGAACCCAATTAATAAACAAAATTGTCCCATTTGGAGTAATGATAATCCACAAGCCATTGTTCAGACGCCGGTTTATCCACAAAAAGTCACTGTTTGGTGTGCTCTAAATAAAATTTATTTGGAAAGCATATATTAATATTTCAGGTTTTCCAATAGGTATAATATGACTTTGACGTGACGTTTCGGCCCTAAGCCGATCCGACTTAGCGTTAAGGAGCTAGAGCAAAAATAAACTTCCCGTTCACATTTGAAAATGATGCTAAGTCCATTTTTTTTAAATAAAAAAAAAACACTTTCCACTCTACCTACGACCTTGACAGCCATGAGCAATATTTTAGCTCTTATTAAGAGCTATCTTTTTTCCATCGACCGATTTTGGTTACGTGCCATACAGCAACTGAAACAATTGAATTGTTGCGAGAAAAGTTTGGAGATTCGATTATTTCAAGAAATTGTGATATTGAATGGCATCGAAGAAGTTGTGATTTAACACCATTAGGCTATATCATGTGGGGTTATTTGAAGTCATTGGTCTTTCGAAATAAACCAGACTTTCTTCAAGCTTTGCAAGTCAATATTGAACGTGCCATTCATGACATACGACTTGATTTAGTGGAAAAAGTACTCGAAAATTGGGTTCTTCGAATTCGCTCCTGCAGAAGAAGTCGTGGAGGTCATTTGAATGACGTTTTATTTAGAACATAATTGTATCGATTGTACTTCACATTAACGGTGATATTCTCGATTTCATAACAAGAATCATTCATGAGTTTTTACTATCACATTTCTTATCATTGGAATTTTAAATACCTATTCTGGAATTCCTGTGACAAAATGAAAGCTTTATAATTTAAAAAATATTGGCATTGCTGCCCAAAGAAAAAAATACTTTATTAAAAGCTTTTGTGTATGAAGAAATCTACTGAAATTCAAATTTTTCCAATATGGCATGACTTTTTTATAATGACATAGAAAAAAATAAACATAAATTGAAAATGGAAAAATCATTCCCAAATGTTTTCAGGCAAAAATATACAATATCATGAAATGCATATGTATGTATGTTGGAAGATTTGTACTCTTTCTGGACCCATTAATTAATCATCATCTTGAATATCCCAACATTGCATAAGAACTAAAAAATAGAGATGTTTGTTTAAAGGAAGAAAATCGTAGCGCAGGGCCAATATAAATTTTAACAGGAAAATTGTCTAAGATGCAAATATCGCGCATACAGACTTCGTCTTCCCTTTCCGATAACAACACTATTAAGAAAACGCTGAAACTCAGTTTTTTATACACAACATATTTGTTATCATGTGCTATTGGGATTGTGACTACTATCATTGAAAAATATAACAAAAAGAGCTTTCATTTGAAACCCAGAATAGCAAATTGTTTTTACTATCACAAATGTTGTTACTATAATAAAGATGTTCGTGTCACTCGGTCGCGAATAGGGGGGTAAATAAAAAACTTTTGAATTTCCTTAACAATAAGTGTGTTTTTTTCAGAGAAATCATATCACTCTTATTGAAAATCCCTGTATTACAACATTACAAAATATGTGTTTATATACAAATAAAATTATTGTTTAGGAATTTCTCCAAATATATTTTGTTTAGTGATGTCAAACGGGAAATCCCGATCCCAAAAAATCCCGAATCCCGGGATTTTTTAAAATGAATCCCGGTATATTCTAATAATAATATATGAAGCTGTCTCTTATAGAATATTAAGTGATAGATAGATACACACATACATGCTGAAAAAAAATCGCCTCTGTAGTATATTGTCCCAAACATATTCTGCTTGAAACATATATATTTTTAGGGTGCACTCCAAATATATAATATTTGACACATACAAATATTATATGTTTGGGAGGATGGTGTTCTAAACAAAACTATGTTTACATTCTTATCTTTTTTATTTGGATATGTTATTTCCCAAACAAAGATCTATTTGCGTGAGCGCATGAATTCTTTAATTGTTTTAAATTTTCAGCAATTGAAAGGTAATTTTTAGAAATTTTTAATGTTAGTGAAATATCTTTATAATTGAAAATAATGACTTAGAATAGTTAGAAACTAAATATAAGTGTCTTCAAATAGAATTAATGCTTAGTATGCCATATTTAATAGGAATGCATAATTCGAAAACAAGGAAAAAAACTAAAATTCGAAAAATTCAGCAAAGTTTTGATAATCTTTTTTTTTAATAAAATATATTTGGAAATATTCATAAACAATAATTTTATTTGTATTTAAACACATATTATATTTGAGAAAATTAGTTCGCAAATATATTTTATTCTAATGTATTAAAAACAATAATAACATGGATACGATCAAATGAAAATGCTTGCAACTAAATCGATTGTTGTATCAATCAGACACACAGACAGACGGAAGGACGGACGGACATTGCTCAATCGACCTAAAATGATCCAAATCGAATATCCGCCAAACATACTTGGGGTCTTAGGTCACTCCTTCGATGTGTTACACTTTTGGCTCGTAGCAAATGATATACATGGTGGCTGATATATATTACAACCAACTTCAGGTTGCTATCATTTCTAAACCGCTAGTCTGATAGCTGACAGATTTATTTCAGTGACAGTTCATTTTATTGTTTACAAGCTTACAAAAGCATTTTGATCCATTGCATTCAGAAAAAGTTATTCGTGATGGAATTCAAGCGTGATAGTGTGATTGCTTTATATTTGGGTGGAAAAACACAAGTGGCTATCGTTAGAGCCCTCCAGCATTTAAATGTGAATAAATCTTTTGTTTCTCGTTACCGTGATACTGGCAGTGTTGCATCGCGTCCAAAAAGTGGACGAAAAAAAACGGTAACAACACCAGAAATGATCCGAAAAGTGAAGGCCAGATTTGATCGAAATCCACAGTGGTAGAAAAATTGCTCGTGAGCTGAACATATCGCGAGAACGGATACAACACATAGTAAAAAATGAGCTTGGACTAAAGCCATTGAAGTTCCAAAAAGTGCAAGAGCTCACCGATGCACAAAAAAAGTTAGACTGGAAAGAGCCAAGGAGTTGCTTCACTTGCACGAAAGTGGCCAGTTACCGAATTTGGTTTTCTCCGATGAGAAGCCATTCCAAATTGAGCAGTTTGTGAACAAACAAAATGATCGGGTTTACTTGACAAAGAGGTCAGCTGAAAATTTACACCTTCGATTGGCCACCAGAACTCAAGCGCCGCCGATGGTAATGGTGTGGGCCGCCGTAACGGCCGATGGTCGCTCCCCGCTCGTATTCATCGACCATGGGGTCAAAATAAATGCCGAATATTATCGGGAAAATGTCCTAAAGACAGTATTGAAGCCCTGGGCAGACAAACATTCCGGCCGCAGACCATGGACATTCCAACAGGACTCAGCACCATCGCACTCAGCACGCGTCAACCAAGAATGGCTTAAAAAGGAGGTTCCTCGCTTCATTTCTATCGCACAATGGCCACCAAGATCTCCGGATCTCAATCCGTTGGACTTTTGCGCCTGGGGCATTTTAGAGAGTAAGGTTCGCACTAAAAAATACTAAAGTATCGATCATCTCAAGACGGCGCTTCGCCGGGAATGGGCCAAAATACCGCAGAGCCACTTTCGTGCAGCGTGTGATGGCTTTGTCGGCCGTTTGAAGGTCATAATTCGTGCCAAAGGTGGCCATTTCGAACAAATCTAAACTGTTTCTAAAAGTTTATGTTATTTCCGACATTTTTTGCTTTTGAACAATAAAATGTAAAAAAAAAATTAAAAAAATATAGCGCTTTACTTTGTTGCATTACATATCAGCCACCCTGTATACCCTCCTCTCCAAGGTGAGGGGATAAGCATTTTACAATAGCTTTTTCTTTAATATTTTTTAAAAAATAAAAAAATTAACAAAATGTTTTGTTTGTGATAGTTTTTGCAAAATTAATTTTTTTTTTGCATTTTTGTCAAAAACAGCATTTGAATTTTTTTGCTCAAACGCGACCTGCTTTTAAATAGTGTTTTTTAGACGTGTGATTTTCAAGAAGAAATAAAACGTATATAATTTAATGTTATGGTCAAGAATTTAGCTTTATTATAAAGAAATTGGTTTGCCATTCTGTTTTAAAAATGATTTCGGGAAAGTGGCCGTCGCGGCTTTCTCCAATAAATTCCAGCCGAGAGGCCCAATTTTCGACCACTGTTTGCAACATTTGGGGCTGTATGTCAGCAATAACGCGCCGAAAATTCTCCTCCAAGGCGTTAATCGTGTCGGGCTTATCTGCGTAGACAAACGACTTCACATTACCCCACCAAAAGTAGTCCAGTGGTGTTAAATCGCGCAATCTTGGAGGCCACGGGGCGAGATAATACGCTCACCAAAAGTTTCCTTCAATAAATTGATTGTTTCGTTGGCTGTATGGCATGTAGCGCCGTCTTGTTGGAACCAAAGGTCGTCCACATCAACATCCTCCAATTTAGGCACGAAAAAGGCATTAATCATGGCTCCGTAGCGTTCCCCATTGACTGTAACATTATGGCCGGCTTCATTTTTGCAGAAATATCTACCAATGATTCCCTCTGCCCATAAAAAACCAAACAGTGACTTTTTCTGGATGTAACGGCGTCTGAACAATGGCTTGTGGATTATCATTACACCAAATGCGACAATTTGTTTACTAACGTACTCATCGCTGAACAAAATTTTCTTGTGAAAAACGGCATGAGTCGCGCGAACCGAATCATTATTTTGGTAATAAATTTGCGTAATTTGCAAACGTTGTTCCGCAGTAAGTCTATTCATTATGAAATGGCAAACCAAACTGAGCATAAATCAAGTGACAGCTGTCAAAAAGACCAACTCCGAAACAATTATTGTCAGATTGACAACCACACGTCCAAAAAAGCACCCGTTATATCAATACAAAGATAAACATTTTAAAAATAGAGGTAAAAAAATTAGTAATATCGTAATATATCATCTCCCGATTTGTTTTTTTTAACGTCTAGGGGCAACAAATTTAAATTGTAACTGAGCTTATTTATGCCCGGATAGATCCACACAAATGTCCCTGGAGATACCAAGAGAAACCAACAAATCTATATATATAAAGAAGAATGTGTGTTTGTTGGTTTGTTTGTACAGTATAGGCGTCTAAACGGCTGGACCGACCTTCTTGAAATTTTCACAGAATGTACAATAGGGCACTTGAATTTTCGATGTACCAAGTGGGCGTTGTCCCGCCCATAAAAGCAAATTGAGATATCTTGCACAATTTGTTAGCGAGAAGGCTGTAATTGTAATGTAAAAAAATGGGCGGTATCGGACCAATGGCCGTGGCCCCGCCAAATTTTGAAATAGAGATATCCTGCACAATTTGTTAGCGAGAAGGCTGTAATTTTGTGCATATGTTTCTATTGGGAGTCTACGTGATTTTTTTAAAAAATGGGCAGAATCGGACCAATGAGCGTGACCCCGCCCATATGTATAAGCCAAATTTTGAAATTAAGATATCTTACACAATTTGTCAGTGAGAGTGCTGTAATGTTGTGCATATGTATCTGGTGGTAGTCTACGTAATTGGTGCAAAAATTTACGGGATCGGATTAATGGGCGTGGCCCCGCCCATATAAGCCAAATTTTGAAATTGACATATCTCTCATAATTTGTTAGCGAGAGTGCTTTGGTCTAAAAATGGACAGAAACGGACTAATGGGCGTGGCACTGCCCATATCAGCCAAATTTTGAAATTTAAATATTTTTCACAATATGTTAGAGAGAGTGTTGTAATTCTGCGTATATGTATCTGGTGGTATTATACGTGATTGGTCCAAAAATGGGAGGAATCGGATCAATGAGCGTGGCCTCGCCCATATAAATCTGGCGGAAGCTTACGTGATTGGTCTAAAAATGAGCGGGATCAGACCAAAGGGCGTGGCCCCGCCCATATAACCGAAATTTGAGCTATCTTACGCAATTTGTTAGCGAGAGTGCTGTTATTTTATGTATGTATATGTACTTGGTGGCAGGATTCGTCATTGGTTCATAAATGGATGGGATCGAAAATCTCAATCTGGGGCAACGAACTGGACCGGGCCCAGCTAGTTAACTATATTCCAAATAAATTTCGGACAATATTTTACCCGCCTGAAAAGTTCCATCACTGATTCCACTTTTTATTAACCATGACTGGAAAGAAGGAACATTCACAGATTGACATTTGTAAATACGTGTGTACTTTCGCATGTACGAGTATGTGGGTCAGCAATTTTGTGAAACAAAAATCAAATGTCGGCATTAAATATTAACATTACGACCAATCGACATTACGGCCGCCCAATCACATCGATACAAAATTGATAGCAAACCATTAAGAAAATTATTACTTTCAATCTAATATGCGATAGCACATCAATAATAGCAGACGAAAGACTTCGATGACGATAAAAGTGACGAGAAAATAAATGCTGATGCGGAAATTGATGTTTACACCGGCACTGCCCCACACAATTCCACATCGTCGCAATGTGGGTTGAAGAAATAATTTAATTAAAAATTACACGAATTAGACATTTATCTAGATCTAGAAATGTAAAACAAAATTGGCAATGCAGCAAAGAAAGTTTGAAATTAAATTTCGTAACAATAAACAATGACACAGTATCCACCCACCTACTGCCGCGGGTGAACATCCAACTGATATCGAATGCAAGTTATTAATTACATTTTTTGTTTAAAATAATTGTATGGAACGAATTCCACAAATATTTACTCAATGAAACAGTTTCGTTGCTATAATGCATTTTTAGGAATAACTATAAAACAAAGCGTATAGCAGATTTCGAAACGAGCCACAAAAGAGTGATTGGAAAAAATACTGTCAGAACTTCTATATATATTTAGATAAAACGAGTATACTTCGGAACGATCTCTAAGGGGACCAACATGAGGTCATTAACCGACGTCTCATTTTAATTCCAAACGAGCTACTACTATAAGAAATATGTCTGCCAAATTCGATCAACCTATTTTTATTATTACGGACTGTATCGTCCTTTCAAAAGACAGACAGACGGAATGGCTAAATCGTACTATTTAAGATGAGATCATCATCAATATTTCAAGATGTTTCTTCAACATATCCTCCTATGGTTGAAGGTTTACAACTCTGATTGATTTCATTACGGGACATCCTAATATCCATATGTAGATATATTGAAATTGAAGAGTGCGTGCGATTATTCCCCAGTGACTAACGCATAAATGTCAAAGGCGTTTGCGGGAAATCACAAACAAAGTTTCATTCAAATTGATAAATGTTCTTTTAATTACACGCAATTATGACAAAATAAATGATAGATTGAAGCTGAACCTTGACTGAATCGAAATCAGCTTTGTGGTATGGTATTGACATTAATTATGACACGACATTTGTCATTCAACAATTAAAATAAAATTCAAACTTGTGAATATATGTTAGGAGGGTAAAAGGAGAGTAAAAGGAGGGTAAAAGTTTAAACGTTGCAGAAATCTTTCTCTACATTAGGGCTAATCAATGAGTTATTTAACTGTACGACACGCAAATATTTTATACCCGAAAAGTAATGTACTAACTATTGAAAAGTATCAGGAAATATTCTAATGTTGTTATACCCTCCACCAAAGGATGAGGGGTATATTCATTTTGTCACTCCGTTTGTTTAGAATAAATTTAGTAGAAATATTTCTTATAGTTGGCATTGCAAATGGGCCATATCGGTCAATGTTGTGACATAGCTTCCCTACACAGGGAAGCTATGGTCCTCTATACTAGAGTCGACCACTGTGGTCTTACTCTATACTAGAGTCGACCACTGTGGTCTTCCTCTATACTAGAGTCGACCACCACTGTGGTCTTCCTCTATACTAGAGTCGACCACCACTGTGGTCTTCCTCTATACTAGAGTCGACCACCACTGTGGTCTTCCTCTATACTAGAGTCGACCACCACTGTGGCCTTCCTCTATACTAGAGTCGACCACCACTGTGGTCTTCCTCTATACTAGAGTCGACCACCACTGTGGTCTTCCTCTATACTAGAGTCGACCACCACTGTGGCCTTCCTCTATACTAGAGTCGACCACCACTGTGGTCTTCCTCTATACTAGAGTCGACCACTGTGGTCTTACTTCCCGTGGTGTCTTCCTCTATACTAGAGTCGACCACTGTGGTCTTACTTCCCGTGGTGTCTTCCTCTATACTAGAGTCGACCACTGTGGTCTTACTTCCCGTGGTGTCTTCCTCTATACTAGAGTCGACCACTGTGGCCTTCCTCTATACTAGAGTCGACCAATGTGGTGGTCTTCCTCTATACTAGAGTCGACCACTGTGGTGGTCTTCCTCTATACTAGAGTCGACCACTGTGGTCTTCCTCTATACTAGAGTCGACCACCACTGTGGTCTTCCTCTATACTAGAGTCGACCACCACTGTGGTCTTCCTCTATACTAGAGTCGACCACCACTGTGGTCTTCCTCTATACTAGAGTCGACCACCACTGTGGTCTTCCTCTATACTAGAGTCGACCACCACTGTGGTCTTCCTCTATACTAGAGTCGACCACCACTGTGGTCTTCCTCTATACTAGAGTCGACCACCACTGTGGTCTTCCTCTATACTAGAGTCGACCACCACTGTGGTCTTCCTCTATACTAGAGTCGACCACCACTGTGGTCTTCCTCTATACTAGAGTCGACCACCACTGTGGTCTTCCTCTATACTAGAGTCGACCACCACTGTGGTCTTCCTCTATACTAGAGTCGACCACCACTGTGGTCTTCCTCTATACTAGAGTCGACCACCACTGTGGTCTCCCTCTATACTAGAGTCGACCACCACTGTGGTCTTCCTCTATACTAGAGTCGATCACCACTGTGGTCTTCCTCTATACTAGAGTCGACCACTGTGGTCTTACTTCCCGTGGTGTCTTCCTCTATACTAGAGTCGACCACTGTGGTCTTACTTCCCGTGGTGTCTTCCTCTATACTAGAGTCTACCACTGTGGTCTTACTTCCCGTGGTGTCTTCCTCTATACTAGAGTCGACCACTGTGGCCTTCCTCTATACTAGAGTCGACCAATGTGGTGGTCTTCCTCTATACTAGAGTCGACCACTGTGGTGGTCTTCCTCTATACTAGAGTCGACCACCACTGTGGTCTTCCTCTATACTAGAGTCGACCACCACTGTGGTCTTCCTCTATACTAGAGTCGACCACCACTGTGGTCTTCCTCTATACTAGAGTCGACCACCACTGTGGTCTTCCTCTATACTAGAGTCGACCACCACTGTGGTCTTCCTCTATACTAGAGTCGACCACCACTGTGGTCTTCCTCTATACTAGAGTCGACCACCACTGTGGTCTTCCTCTATACTAGAGTCGACCACCACTGTGGTCTTCCTCTATACTAGAGTCGACCACCACTGTGGTCTTCCTCTATACTAGAGTCGACCACCACTGTGGTCTTCCTCTATACTAGAGTCGACCACCACTGTGGTCTTCCTCTATACTAGAGTCGACCACCACTGTGGTCTTCCTCTATACTAGAGTCGACCACCACTGTGGTCTTCCTCTATACTAGAGTCGACCACCACTGTGGTCTTCCTCTATACTAGAGTCGACCACCACTGTGGTCTTCCTCTATACTAGAGTCGACCACTGTGGTCTTACTTCCCGTTGTGTCTTCCTCTATACTAGAGTCGACCACTGTGGTCTTACTTCCCGTTGTGTCTTCCTCTATACTAGAGTCGACCACTGTGGCCTTCCTCTATACTAGAGTCGACCACTGTGGCCTTCCTCTATACTAGAGTCGACCACTGTGGCCTTCCTCTATACTAGAGTCGACCACTGTGGCCTTCCTCTATACTAGAGTCGACCACTGTGGCCTTCCTCTATACTAGAGTCGACCACTGTGGCCTTCCTCTATACTAGAGTCGACCACTGTGGCCTTCCTCTATACTAGAGTCGACCACTGTGGCCTTCCTCTATACTAGAGTCGACCACTGTGGCCTTCCTCTATACTAGAGTCGACCACTGTGGCCTTCCTCTATACTAGAGTCGACCACTGTGGCCTTCCTCTATACTAGAGTCGACCACTGTGGCCTTCCTCTATACTAGAGTCGACCAATGTGGTGGTCTTCCTCTATACTAGAGTCGACCAATGTGGTGGTCTTCCTCTATACTAGAGTCGACCAATGTGGTGGTCTTCCTCTATACTAGAGTCGACCACTGTGGTCTTCCTCTATACTAGAGTCGACCACCACTGTGGTCTTCCTCTATACTAGAGTCGACCACCACTGTGGTCTTCCTCTATACTAGAGTCGACCACCACTGTGGTCTTCCTCTATACTAGAGTCGACCACCACTGTGGTCTTCCTCTATACTAGAGTCGACCACCACTGTGGTCTTCCTCTATACTAGAGTCGACCACCACTGTGGTCTTCCTCTATACTAGAGTCGACCACCACTGTGGTCTTCCTCTATACTAGAGTCGACCACCACTGTGGTCTTCCTCTATACTAGAGTCGACCACCACTGTGGTCTTCCTCTATACTAGAGTCGACCACCACTGTGGTCTTCCTCTATACTAGAGTCGACCACCACTGTGGTCTTCCTCTATACTAGAGTCGACCACCACTGTGGTCTTCCTCTATACTAGAGTCGACCACCACTGTGGTCTTCCTCTATACTAGAGTCGACCACCACTGTGGTCTTCCTCTATACTAGAGTCGACCACCACTGTGGTCTTCCTCTATACTAGAGTCGACCACCACTGTGGTCTTCCTCTATACTAGAGTCGACCACCACTGTGGTCTTCCTCTATACTAGAGTCGACCACTGTGGTCTTCCTCTATACTAGAGTCGACCACTGTGGTCTTCCTCTATACCAGAGTCGACCACTGTGGTCTTCCTCTATACTAGAGTCGACCACTGTGGTCTTCCTCTATACTAGAGTCGACCACTGTGGTCTTCCTCTATACTAGAGTCGACCACTGTGGTCTTCATCTATACTAGAGTCGACCACTGTGGTCTTCCTCTATACTAGAGTCGACCACTGTGGTCTTCCTCTATACTAGAGTCGACCACTGTGGTCTTCCTCTATACTAGAGTCGACCACTGCGGTCTTCCTCTATACTAGAGTCGACCACTGTGGTCTTCCTCTATACTAGAGTCGACCACTGTGGTCTTCCTCTATACTAGAGTCGACCACCACTGTGGTCTTCCTCTATACTAGAGTCGACCACTGCGGTCTTCCTCTATACTAGAGTCGACCACTGCGGTCTTCCTCTATACTAGAGTCGACCACTGTGGTCTTCCTCTATACTAGAGTCGACCACTGTGGTCTTCCTCTATACCAGAGTCGACCACTGTGGTCTTCCTCTATACTAGAGTCGACCACTGTGGTCTTCCTCTATACTAGAGTCGACCACTGTGGTCTTCCTCTATACTAGAGTCGACCACTGTGGTCTTCCTCTATACTAGAGTCGACCACTGTGGTCTTCCTCTATACTAGAGTCGACCACTGTGGTCTTCCTCTATACTAGAGTCGACCACTGTGGTCTTCCTCTATACTAGAGTCGACCACTGTGGTCTTCCTCTATACTAGAGTCGACCACTGTGGTCTTCCTCTATACTAGAGTCGACCACTGTGGTCTTCCTCTATACTAGAGTCGACCACTGTGGTCTTCCTCTATACTAGAGTCGACCACTGTGGTCTTCCTCTATACTAGAGTCGACCACTGTGGTCTTCCTCTATACTAGAGTCGACCACTGTGGTCTTCCTCTATACTAGAGTCGACCACTGTGGTCTTCCTCTATACTAGAGTCGACCACTGTGGTCTTCCTCTATACTAGAGTCGACCACTGTGGTCTTCCTCTATACTAGAGTCGACCACTGTGGTCTTCCTCTATACTAGAGTCGACCACTGTGGTCTTCCTCTATACTAGAGTCGACCACTGTGGTCTTCCTCTATACTCGTACTAGAGTCGACCACTGTGGTCTTCCTCTTTACTAGAGTCGGTCACTGTGGTCTTCCTATATACCAGAGTCGACCACTGTGGTCTTCCTATATACCAGAGTCGAACGCTGTGGTCTACCTCTTCACTAGAGTCGACCACAGTGGTCTTCCTATATACCAGAGTGGTCTTCGTCTATACCACTGTGGTCTTCCTCTATACCAGAGTCCACCACTGTGGTCTTCCTCTATACTGCCCTACTAAGAAAGAAAGTCGTATCTCCATTTCAGTAGTTTTGAGATCTTTAGCTTTTACGTTTTATAACTTTTGCGCAAACCACTGTGGTCTTCCTCTATAAGTATACTATATTCGACCACTGTGGGCTTCATCTATACCAGAGTCGAGCACTGTGGTTTTCATCTATACCAGAGTCGAACACTGTGGTTTTCATCTATACCAGAGGCGATCACTGTGGTTTTCATCTATACCAGAGTCGAGCACTGTGGTTTTCATCTATACCAGAGTCGAGCACTGTGGTTTTCATCTATACCAGAGTCGATCACTGTGGTCTTCAGCTATACTAGTCGACCACAGTCTTGCTCTCTAGTCGACAACTGCCTTGCTCTCTATACCAGATTCCGACCACTGCATTCTGGAGATGGAATGTTTTAGATTTTCAATAGTTTTTGTCACCATTTCCACTCCAACAACAGGTGGATGGATCAGTTCTGAACATTTCTGATGTGCTTGGCCATAATAAACTTAACAAGATAATACCCCTACATTTATTGCGGTGAGATGTGGGATTAAGAGTGGCATGTGTATATCCCACACAAAGATGGATATTCCATTTTTAATGCCACATCAGTCTGGATATATCTGAGGTATTAACGCCTAAGGAATCATCTTTCTGTTGTGAAATAGCGGCGGCGCCATCATATACCATTTCCAAGTGCACTGTCAGACAAAAGACATTAACTGCAAATTTTTTTAAACTTTCCAAGAACACAATTTATGCATTTTTATATATGTTGAAAAATGGGTTTCCGAAACGAAATATGCATGTGCGTGTAAGGAAGGGAGAGAGAGCGAGTTTTTCCTCTGAAAAACTTACCACAAATTAGTCATAATGTCAATAAATCCATACACCAAATGGCCAAAAACAAAAAGTAGTGCCAACGTCGCATTCAATACCACACAACCAGAGTGTCGCCGTTTGGCGGTTTCGGTTGGAGCTGGAATTCGAACACAGAACTATGCATAGTGTGATTGGTGCTCCAACGAGTGGCTGGCTGACTACGACTACCATGTGCCACCACCACACAACTATACTACAATTTGTTTGGGGAGGAACACGGGGGACGGGATGTGAAACTGATGGGCGCTTTGCCAAAAAGTCAAAATGTCTCATGCTAAACAATTTATTATAATTTTTAGCTTCTTTTCTTTTCATTTCATTTTGTTTTTTTTTTCCTACGGCAACCGACTGCTTTGCTACTGATGGAGGCAGTTTATACAAATTTTAAAATGCTTATGGGAAATGTGAAAAAAAACGAAACAATTATTTTAAAGGTGTTTCTTTCACACTGTTTCCATTGTAATTCGTTAATATTCGATGCAGGAATTGTATGGCCTAATGGAATGAATAATGTGAAAATTTCCAGAAATATGAAAACAAGTTGGAGTCTGCGATGAACAATCTTTAATGAAACATTTGTAATAATTTTTGCAAAATAAATCGGTACAAAAAAAACGATCAGTACACTATGCTACAAATGGGTTTTGAAAATTGGTGAATTTAAGTCTCGCTTGAAGCTTTGGCTGTTTGACTTGTAAGCTTTCTGCGTAGGTATATAACCCCCATATGCAAATTCCTTTGTAGATTATTAAATATACAAGATACGTTCCGCACAACTAAGGCCTTCCATCAGTCCTTCCCCAGGAAAAACTTGGTAAGTACATGTCATTACCACTTGCATTACCAGGTAATGACACATCATTACCGTCTGCATTACATGTAGTCAACAAATAATGACTTACTATCATTGACATAAATATGTACTTATTTGTAAGTTATTTTAAGTCGGGTATTGTAAAATATGCGACAACATCAATTTTTATTAAAGAAACATTGATTTTATTTATAAACTTAGTAACATTTCGAGTAAAAAACATCTCATCATATTTAATTATATATGATATATATATATACATATGAAAATCATTATTGGTAAGGTGTTATAAAACCCATTATTAAAATGACTATATCAACTACTTATATGTGGGATATTCATAAACGTGGGGGTAAGTAGTTATTTGTTAACTCTTTGTATGCTTGCATTGAAGTATTTTCCTCCAATATCATGCCCATGCAAAAATAATCTGAAGAGTGGCTAAATGGTAAGTCGTTATTTCTTTTGAATTTGCCAAGTTACATGGTAATGCGTGTATTTGCCGAGTTACTAAATTTGTAAATCAAATTAACGTTTCTTTAGTAAAAATTTATTTTATTATTATTATTTTATTACGAGAATATATAACGAGGTATATTTTTTATTCGGAATGTTACTAAATTTCTTATCAAATCAACTTTTCTTTAATAAAAGCTGTTGTTGTTGCATATTTTACAATACCCATCTTAAATTAACTTACAAATACATATCTATGTCAATATAAGAAAGTCATTATTTGTTGACTACATGTAATGCAGATGGTAATGACATGTCTTAAATGCTAATGCAATGTACAATGACATGTACATACCATGTTTTTGATGGCATTATTCCATGTCATGTTCATTTAAAAATAATCTGAAGGGTGGCTAAATGGTAAGTCATTATTTCATTTGAATTTGACTTACCCGCCAGGTTACCTGGTAATGAGAGTTTTTGCTGGGTCTAGACATGCTGGAGGCCTTCCCAAGCATTACCTGCGTAATATCTATAAAATGCTTTCTTGAGGAAGGTGATAAAAATAGAAAGCATACAGTGCTGTTCATAGAAGGCCTTCTCTGTGCAAAATATCTTGCGCTTCGCGGGCCATGTAAATGGAAGAAATTACCAAATAAGGCCTTCTACATGCCTTTAAATTCCGCCGCTGGGTTATAAGCCCATTTGATGCTATATCCGCACAGGATTGAAATACGTATACGGGTATGTGGAAGCCAAGTTCCAGAGAGCAGTGTCTTATCTTTACCAATACTCCACAAAAAACATCTCTTTCGAAAGGAAGAATTCTAAACAATTCAAATGTAAAAACATTAAAAAATCTTATAAAAAAATGTTCTGTCCGTGACCTACATAAACACTTGTTTATATAAGCATAAATTGAGGCATACTATTTTATGAAACCAAAACATTTGTTATGATAACGTTTTTTTTAAACTGTTTCTTTTTTATTTTTTTTTTAATTTGTTTGGAAGTTTCCTTAAATATTTAAACCATATTTTTAGAGTAGGTTAGGTTAGGTTAAGAGTGGCAGCCAGTAAAACAGACTCACTTAGATTATACAGTCCATAGTGTGTCACAGTGACGTAAGGGAAAACATAAGGTATACCTAGCGCCGCCCGTTGAACCAATTTGATTGCTTTAAAAACCTCAAAAGTTGGCGGACTCCAACTTCAGCCAAATTAGCTAACTCCTCAAAAAATAAAAGCCCAGGGTAGTATGCCGCCTTTTAGAGAGAGCGGGCACAGGCACAGAAGGTGTTCTATTGATTCCTCCTCCTCTTCATCTCCACATCTTCTTCAAGCGTCATTATGCAAGATTTTCAATCTGTCTGCGTGCCGTCTAATAAGACTGTGACCTGTCATGACAGACACGATAAGGGATACGTCCGTTCTCGTCAGCGACAGCGGTGCTTTGGTGCGTTTTGAGTCTAGGCCTGAATAGTGATCCCCTGTCATTTGTTGCCGTTAGTGCACTATCTCTGAAGAGGAGCTTGCAGGTCTCCAGCGGCATACCCACATGTTCCAGGTCCCCTGGAGCGCGTAACGTAATTCCTAGTCTTGAAAGTTCATCTGCCTTGCAGTTTTCTGCTATGTTCCTGTGGTCCGGCCCCCATATCAGGTGAATATTGAACTGTTCAGCCATATCGTTTAGAGATCTTCGACAGTCGAGGGCAGTGTTTGAATTCAGGAATATAGTTTCCAGGGACTTGATAGCAGCCTGACTATCAGAGAAAATATTTATACCGACTTTGGTCAGCACATTAATTGTCAGCCATTCTGCTACCTCTTTAATAGCTAAGATTTCTGCCTGACAAACACTACAGTCATCAGGCAGTCTTTTTTCAAGAAATAGGTCAAGTTCCTCAGAGAAGACACCAAAACCCCCTTTTGCGCTTATAGAGAAGCGCAAAATACAGAAAAGAACTAATTCCATATTGGTCGGGTTAACACCAAGACCATTACCTGTCTTGTTGTTGCGGTCTCTGAGAGTATCCAGAAACTTTGCTCTAAGAGCTATTTCCACGTCATCTGCATAGGCAACAACTCTGACACCCATTATCTCCAGGGAAAGTAAAATATTGGTTATGGAGAAATTCCACAGCAGAGGAGACAGAACGGTATCAGCCACCGCTTGTAATTCCGCCAGCGAGACTTTGTTTGGTCCTTTCGACTTAAAAGGTTTAAAGCTTTTGACAGCCCAAAGAAATATAAATTCGGTTGCAATCTCACTGGCAACCTCTGATGGCTGCACTTCTAGGGAATCGCTAACTGAAGCATTCAATGCCTCTTCAGAGTTGTCCGAGAAATGTGTATCCAGGAGAACTCCCAGCGATTCCTCACTCGACGTACACTGATAGAAAAAGCTTCGTCATTCGTCAAAAGTCAGCTAACTTACGGATAATCCTATTGATGAATTTGTTCGTCGCCCTGACGAATCTCTGTTTAAGTATACTAGAACAAGAACTATTTAGTGGAATAAAAAAAAACCCTGCAGTGTGATTACATATCCATTGCCTGGTTTCGCTACCACCTTATATCCGCCACGTCGTCTGTGCCCGCTAGAAACTCATCCTCGCCGGAATCATCTCCACAGGTGTCTTCCTATCCCGTTATGGAGAGCTTTTCTACACATCCAGGCACATCGGTAAAGAGTGAAACGCAAGTTCCCTCTGGATGCTGCTCTAACAGTTCCGAAGAGGGAGGTTCTTCATTAGATAATCGAAGGAGTGGACCAACATGGTCCATTGTTGATCTCAGCATAAGATAGAAATAACTATTAACACATTACAATTTTGAAGTCAATCGGTTACTCCTATCGAAAGTTATCGTGCGAACCAGCCTGAAAGACTGACGGACGGACATTGATCAAATGACTTAAAATGGCCCAAAACGGGGTATAAACACATGATTTTGTTAAAGTTCAACTACTTCTACTAATATAATTTTTTTTGCATAGACTTTGTTTTCTTCGTTAAATTAAATAAATTTAATTAATTCCATAATTTAAGATACCTTAATAAAAGTAAAGGGTCCGCCAAATAACTTTTTTTTTGAAAATGCTATAAAAAAAACTACTGAAAACGCATTGGATGGTCAGTTGGCTTCAACTCCTGAACCAATTGGACTTTGTATGGCGTCATACCAAGGTCTTTATGCAAAATTCGTCTCAATGATGTCTCGGAAATGTTCAATTGTTGAGAACGACGGTGAATCGATGTTGATGGCGCTTCATGCACACTTTCTGCCACAGCAGCAATATTCTCGGGTGTACGCACTGTTTTTGGCTTTTCACGCTTTGGTTTATCGATGAGGATGCCAGTTTCTTTCACTTTTTTCACAAGATAACGAACATACGGAGCTGACGGTGCTTCTCTTCTTCCAAAATCCGTACTCAATTTTCGCACACATTCTGCAACCTTACCATGATTTTCAAAATGTCGCAATATTCGCAATATATACATATTCGTTCAGCGGAAGGATAAAACTAATTATCTGTCAAATCAGACATGAGCTAAGTGTTACCATTCACGAAATAAGCACTAGTTGAAAAAAAAACGTAAGATGGCGGACCCTATATTACATGACACTTTGTTACATTGGAAAAGCACGAGTCTTCTATCCATGACCGTGAAAATGTTGCACAATGTAATCAACCAGTCAAGCGATTATTTCGGATTTTCCTTTTTCAAAAAAATTGTCCGGCAGAGTCTACTCCAAGTTCCACCATTATTTGCCAACCAATGCATTGAGAAATCTGTAGGGGCCTATCTAACCATTATTACTACTAATTGTTGTTGGTTAAATTTAAACAAAAAATCTAAATTCCAGGCGCATCGGTTCAAAAACGTAGGATCTACACAGCCAAGAAGTCAGATTTGTCTACAACCTTTATATGGGGTTATATCAATGGACCGAATGGTCCATTTTTACTAGGTACGATTGAACGAATTATAGATAACGAATGCTTATACTTCAGCATGATCGGTTAAAAAACGCATTCTCCAGATCTTCATGGATTGTAATCGGAAGGACCCGATGCGTTAATATATATATATATACAAAAAAAATTTTTGAAATTATCCAACCGATGTGCCTCAAATCAGTTTCATTTGAAAAAATATATATTCCGATGTTGGTTTAAGACCACTGAAAGCAGGCGTGGCCCCGCCTATACGATACATATATGTGAAACATCCGTATATAAAAAAACGTAGAACATTTCTTTGTAACCACGTCAGCCAACAACTACTGAACGGATTTAAAATTTTGTTTGTTTGAAAGCTTCTTGATCACAGAAGGTTTCAAAAAAAATAAATAAAAAGTGGGCGTGACAAAAGCGAGCGTGTTTAGAATTAGAATATCTCAGAATGGGTTGTTCGTAAAAGAGCGAAATTTTGCAACACACATTAATGGAGTTATTATTACAAAAAAATGGGATCGGATTAGAGGATAGGCAAATGTGGCCGTAGCATTAGTAAAAATGTGTTAGTTCAGAATATATTGACCAAAATTTGGATTGTTATTTATTGAAATCAATATTAATAACACTATGCAACAAATGAACGCTTTTTGCAAAATACACGAACTTGACAGTATAGGTTCGATTCTACTACCAAAGAGTAGTATAACCCTATACTCGGTTTGGCAAAATTGGTGAGCAATTTCTTTTATGGGCCTCCAAAGTTTCTGAAAATCAGTGGGACCCTCGAAAAAGGTGTCATCAACTTTTGTCCAACAACTAATTCAGACTTTGGCAATAATGTAGGTAAGAATATGACGAACAAAGCTTCTTAACATTTTATGGGATAATGTAGCTAAGAATATGCTGAACAAAAATTTGATAACATTTTGAGGAAAACACTTTTTTCGCTTTTTTTCAGCATAACTTTCAGGGACTCGTAATTTTGCACTAACAATATTTGTCAAAATTGTAGCCAAGGTAAATCTAAAAATCTTTTGTGAACATATCAATACAACCTGAAAGTCTCTAGGCCCTCCCCTTAGAGAGGAGGGTATATATCATTTGCTACGAACCAAAAGTGTAACACAACGAAGAAGTGACCTAAGACCCTAATTGTGTTCGGCGGATATCCGTTTTGGGTAATTTTAAGTCGAATGAGCAATGTCTGTCCGTTCATCTGTCTGTCTGCTGGCTGGTGCGCACGATAACTCTCGAAAGGAGTAACCGATTGACTTCAAATTTGGTATGTGGTAATATTTTCTTCTATCTCCGGCTAAGTTCGAAGATGGGCCATATTGGTCCACCCCTTCTAGTACCTCCCCCACAAAGGGTTAACATTTAGTGCAATATATAGATTACTAGCTGAGCCCGGTGCGCTTCGCTGCCCATGTCAAAATTAGCGCTGTAGAAACTGTATTTTATATCCGATCAGTACGAAATTCGGCAGAAAGAGGTTTGTTATTACATGAAGGAATACTGCCAAATTCGGAGAAAATCGGTTCAGATTTAGATATAGCCCCCATATATATGTTACTCCCGATTTGACATGTAAGCGCGGTAGAAACTGTATTTTATATACGATAGCTGGACCCGGTCCACTTCGTTGCCCCAGACTTCAGATTTCCGATCCCGTTAATTTTTGGACTAATTACGTAGACTGACACCAAATATCTGCACATAATTACATTGATCTCTCTAACAAATTGCTCAAGATATATCAAACACAAAATTTAATTGGCTTATATGGGCGGGGCCACTCCCATTTGTCCGACCCTGCCCATTTTTGGACCAAGCACGTAGACTGCCACCTAATATATATGCACAAAATTAGAGTAATCTCGCTAATAATTTGTGCGAGTTATGTCAAATTTGTGCGAGTTATGTCAATTTCAATTGGGTTTATATTGGCGAGGCCACGCCGATTGGTCCAATCCCGCCCATTTTTGCACCAACCAATTAGACTACCACCTAATACATATGCAAAAATTGCAGCACTCTTGCTAACAAATTGTGCAAGATATGTCAATTTAAAATCTTTGTTTATATGGGCGGGGCCACGCTCATTCGTCCAATTCCGCCTATATTTGGACAAATCACGAAGACTACCACCAGATACATGGCACAAAATTACAGCACTCTCGCTAACAAATTGTGCAATATATATCAATTTAAAAATTTGGTTTATAAGGGCGGGGCCACGCCCATTGGTCCACTCCCGCCTATTTTTGGACCAATCACGAAGACTGCCACCAGATACATATGCACAAAATTACAGCTCTCTCGCTAACAAATTGTGGAAGATATCTCGATTTTAAAATTTGGCTTAAAGGGGCGGGGCAACGCCCAGTAGTCCGACCCCGCCTATTTTTGGACCAATCACGTAAGTCGCCAACAGATATATATAAACAAAATTACAGCTCTCTCGCTAACAAATTGTGCAAGATATCTCAAATTCAAAATTTGGCTTATATGGACGGTGCCACGCCCATTGGTCCTATCCCGCCCATTTTTGGACGAATCACGTAGACTGCCACCAGATACATATGTACAACATTACAGCACTCTAGCTAAACAATAGTGATTACAGCTTTCTCGCTAACAAATTGTGCAAGATATATCAATTTCAAAATTTGACTTATATGGGCGGGGTCACGCCCATTCGTCTGATTCCGCCCATTTTTGGACCAATCACGTAGGTCGCCAACAGATATATTTACCCAAAATTACAGCTCTCTCGCTAACAAATTGTGCAAGATATCTCAAATTCAAATCTTGGCTTATATGGGCGGGGCCACGTCCATTGGTCCGATGCCGTCCATTTTTGAACCAATCACGTAGAGTGCCAGCAGATACATATGCACAAAATTACAGCTCTCTCGCTAACAAATTGTGCCAGATATCTCGATTTCAAAATGTGGCTCAAAAGGGCGGGACCACGCCCATTAGTCCGACCCCGCCCATTTTTGGACCAATCACGTAGACTGCCTCCATATATATATATGCAAATTTCTAGTTCTCTCACTAACAAATTGTGCAATATATCTCAAATTAAAAATTTGGCTTATATGGGCGGGGCCGCGCCCATTGGTCCGATCCCGCCCATTTTTGGACCAATCACGTAAGTCGCCAGCAGATATATATACACAAAATTACAGCTCTCTTGCTAACAAATTGTGCAAGATATCTCGATTTCAAAATTTAGCTTAAAGGGGCGGGGCCACGCCCATTAGTCCAACCCCGCCTATTTTTGGACCAATCACGTAGGTCGCCAAAAGATATATATAAACAAAATTACAGTTCTCTCGCTAACAAATTGTGCAAGATATCTCAAATTCAAAATTTGGCTTATATGGGCGGGGCCACGCCCATTGGTCCGATCCCGCCCATTTTTGGACCAAGCACGTAGACTGCCACCAGATACATATGTACAAAATTGCAGCACTCTCGCTAACAAATTGTGCAAGATATCTCAATTTTAAAATTTGTCTTATGTGGGCGGGGCCACGCCCACTTCATATATCGAAAATTCAAGTACCCTATTTTCACTACGCCCCACACATGTACATTCTGTGAAAATTTCAAGAAGATCGGTTCAGTCGTTTAGACGTCTATACGGTACAAACAAACCAACAAACCAACAAACAAACAAACCAACAAACAAACAAACAAACAAACACACATTCTTCTTTATATATATAGATCAGTACGAAATTCGGCAGAAAGAGGTTTCTTATTACATGAAGAAATACTGCCAAATTCGGAGAAAATTGTTTCGGATTTAGATATAGTCCCCATATATATGATACCCCCGATTTGAAATTCAAGCGCTGTAGAAACTGTATTTTATATCCGATCAGTAAGAAATTCGGCAGAAAGAGGTTTCTTATTACATGAAGGAATACCGCAAAATTCGGAGAAAATCGGTTCAGATTTAGATATAGCCCCGATATATATGTTACCCCCAATTTGACATGTAAGCGCTGTAGAGACTGTGTTTTATATCCGATCAGTAGGAAATTCGACAGCAACAGGTTTCTATTTTACATGAATGAGTATTCAAGGAAAATCGATTCAGATTTATATACAACCTCCATATATATGTTCCTCCAGATTTGGTTACAAAGCGCTATAGAAGTTGTACTTTACTTCGGATCATTACAAAGTTCTCCAGAAAAATGTTTCTCAATTTAGGAACGAATATTGCTTAATTTAGCGATTATCGGTTCAAAATACATTTACTTATTATTCCAAATTATTATCGCAATGACCCTTATCGCATTGTTAGGGAGGTGTATTATATAGTCGGCCCCGCCCGACTTTCTGCCTTTCCTTACTGGTATTAGTAATAAATTCACTGAATGAAAAAATACCGAATTCAGTGGAAAGTCCAGAAAATAGAAATGTATACTTATAAAATTTCCAAATTCTTGTTTCATTGGTCATGCATCACGTTATCATATTGCGATTGTAGTGGAGTGAGCAGCTGTAATTATCGCATACCAAGCATTTTTGTTCATGTATTTCCTATATAATACTTGCAAGATATATCAAAATATGGGCTGTGCCACGCCCACTGGTCCTATTCCGCCCATTTGTAAGCCAATCACGTAGACTGCTACCAGATACATGTACGCAAAATTTCAACACTCTCGCTAACAAAATGAGCAATATAATACAATTTCAAAATTTGGCTTATATGGGCGGTGGCACGCCCATTGGTCAGATCCCGCCAATTTTTGGACCAATCACGTGGACTGTCACCAGATACATATGTACAACATTACAGCACTCTAGATGAAAAATGTGCAAGATATATCAATTTCGAAATTTGGCTTATAAGGGCGGGGCCACGCCCATTGGTCCGATCCCGCCCATTTTCTGACCAATTACGTAGAATGCCACCAGATATATATACACAACTGTGTGGGCGGGACCACGGCCATTGGGCCGATCCCGCCCATTTTTGGACCAATCACGCAGACTGCCACCATATACATATACACAAAATTCCAGCACTCTCGCTAACATATAGTGCAAGTTATATCAATTTCAAAATTTGGCTTATATGGGCGGAGCCCAGCCCATTGGTCCGATCCCGCCCATTTTTCGACCAATTACGTAGAATGCCACCAGATACATATACGCAACATTGCAGCACTCCCGCTAGCAAATTGTGCAAATATCAAAATTTTAAAAATTTGGTCAATGTGGGCGGGGTCACGCCTATTGGTCCGAACCCGCCCATTTTTGGACCAATCACGTAGATCGCCAACGGATATATATACACAAAATTCCAGGTCTATCGCTAACAAATTGTGCAAGATATCACCTTTTTAAAATTTGGCTTATATGGGCGGTGCCACGCCCATTGGTTCGATCCTGCCCGTTTTTGGATCAATTACGTGGACTGCCATCAGATACTTATGTACAACATTACAACACTCTAACTAACAAATTGTGCAAGATATATTAATTTCAAAATTTGGCTTATATGGGCGGGGCCACGCCCATTGGTCCGGTCCCGCCCATTTTTTTAACAATTACGTAGAATGCCACCAGATACATATACGCAACATTGCAGCACTCCCGCTAACAAATTGTGCAAGATATCAAAATTTGGTCTATGTGGGCGGGGCCACGCCCATTGGTCCGATCCCGCCCATTTTTGGAGCCATCACGTAGACTGCCACCATATACATATACATAACATTCCAGCACTCTCGCTAACAAATTGTGCAAAATATCTCAATTTCAAAATTTGGCTTATATGGGCGGGGCCGCGCCCATTGGTCAGATTCCGCCCATTTTTGGAAAATTCACATAATCTGACTCTAAATGCATACACACGAAATTTCAGCACTCTAGCTAAAAATTTTTCTCAATACCAAAATTTGACCCATATGCTTTGACCCAATGCTTTTATAGTACCTAGAGTCTAGAGAAAAGTAGCCGTAATTGGCACGCCTCTTTTGGTACCTCCCACACAAATGGACCAATTTACACCAAAAGTTAACAATTATAACTTTAATACCAGTGCATATAAATACTTGAAATTTTTTACAGTGTAATGATTTTATAGTACCTAGAGTCCACAGAAAAGTGACCGTTATTTGGACGCCCCTTTTGATACCTCTCACACAAAAGGACCCTTTTGTACCAAAAGTAAACAGTTTTGAACTTTACTATCAGTAAATACTTTAACGTTATTAAATGCAATTTAAATTGATAATAATTTAAAAAAAATCAAACAAAATAAATAAATTTACTAATATTTTTTGAAACTCAAGGTGAGGGGATTCATTAGTCGGTTTACCCGACTGAACTTTATTTTTTTATCCCCGCCATCCCACATCGTTTCAACAGCTTAGGTTCTACACAGCCAAGAAGTCAAATTCGTCTATGACCTTCATATGGGGTTGTATCAATGGATCGATGTGGTCAACTTTTACTAGGGACGTTTGAACGAAATAATGAGTACGAATGCATATACTTCAGCATGAACGGTTAAAAAACGCATTCTCTATATCTTCCAGTACGATCCATATATATGAAACATCTGTACTTATAATATATAAAAAAGTAGAACATTTCTCTGTAACAACGTCAACCAAGAACTACTGGACGGATTTAAAAATTGTTTCCAGTCGAAAAAAACGCTCTTTGAAACTCGTGTTATTGCTTCGACCACTAGGTCGTATGAGTAACATTGCTGCACGAACAGGCTCAGAAGGGGTTTTGATTGGAATTTGACCGTTTTTTTGGTTTTTATGTAAAGTTTTGGGCTTTGGTGTATAGTATAGTAAAATTGTATGACCAACATATTTTAGAAAATTTTATCCCCGCCCTCCCCATTTTAAGGGGTGTTTTTTACGATTTGCTATAGCCAAAAATTACAGTTATGTGGGGAGCTAGATGGTTAATATGTTCCACAAAAATATTGGGCTTCATATTTTCTATAAAGCTGAACATACCCTACAGCAAAAAAATATTTTTGTTACATAATACTGAAGTACTAATTTCAATGTGGTGTTTTTGGGCTATTTAGGGTGCCCAGACACGTTTAAATTGTATTGATATGTTCCCAAAAGTTGTTTAGATTTACCTTGGCTACAATTTTGCCAAATAGTGTTAGTGAAGATTGACGAGTCCCTGAAAGTAATGCTGAAAAAAGTGAAAACTAATATTTTGTCCTTCACTTTTTCAAACAAAAAGTGCGAGAAACATTTTTTTTCGCATAAAATATTAAGAAGTTCTGTTTAGCATATTCTTAGCTACATTATTGCCAAATATACTTCAGCGGCATCATCAAGTGTGAATTAGTTGTTGGACAAAAGCTGATGACACCTTTTTCGAGGGGCCCAATGATTTTCAAAACTTTTGGAGGCCAATAAAAAAAGGGGATTTTCGTATTTTATTTTTTTTTAAAGAACAAATCTGTTTAATTGTTCTCCTATATTTCGAGCACAGCTCGAAATGGATACTTTAAAAATGTAACAGAAAAAGATCCTATGGACATACCTATTTCCACCTTGCTGAATCCAGTGGTGCTAGGCGTTTTTCTAGGTTAGCTCTTGTTTTCGCGATAGTCGATCACAAATCTTGCAAGGAAATCTGAGAGGTTAGTTGACTCAGAGGTGATTTTGAAGTGGAAGAGTTCGGAATACACGTTTCAGTCCAAAGAATGAAATAGAGAGATCCCTTGGAGAATAATTTCTCTCAAAACAGTCGTTCCCTCGTCTATATAGGTATATCCATAGGGTCTTCTCTCTCTTACATTTTTGGACTAGCACAGTGTAATTATGTATTTTTGAAGGAAAGAAGTATAACTTTTTTTCAGTACCCTAAACTGAAAATAAATAAATGAGTGACTGTTACAAAACCCACCGTGTTCATAGTTGGTATTTAACAAAATTTAAACTTTTTGTGATAGAGGTATCACATGGACCAACTTTAAACCTTAACTATGTTCAGTAAAAATATTGGAACATCCAAAATTTTAAATTTTTCGGCCACTCCTTCCGTGACTATCAGCCAGATAGACGAACGGACATTGCTTATATGATAGTAGTAACGACACCCCTTCGATGTGCTACACTTCTGTTTAAGTGTAAAGAAAAGGTGTACAGGGTCTCCCATACGACGGACCCATCTGGCAACGCCATAACTTTTGACAGAGATGTCAGATCGCTTAATGACATACCGCGTTTGAAGCGTCAGTCCAAGCAGATTTTTACCATGGAACAATACACGCCACGCGAGCGCTCTGAAATAGTTGAAATTTACATTCAACAGAAGAAGTCAAGTCAACGTGCTTTTAAAATATTAAAAAATGTGAGAAGTGCGCCTTCTAAGAACACCATTAAGCGTTTATACGAAAAATTTTCGACTGGTGAGGCTCTTTCTAATCCGAAGAGGCCAAATAAAAGTCGACAAGGCGATCGGCCGAGAATATCGCTGCCGTACGAGCCAGTGTTGAGAGGTCCCCAAGAACATCCCAAAAACGCCGTTCTCAGCAGTTGGGCATGGCTCGCTCCACTTTACAACGGATTATTCGCGTTGATTTGCATTTGTTCCCGTACAAAATTCAATTGACGCAAAGATTGTTGCCTGCGGACAAGCCTCGTCGATTGGAATGGGCCCAACGAGTCCGTGGGTCCGTCGAATATGGGCAACCCTGTATATATAGGGTAATATCAACCTATGAAATTCATTTGGACTTAAAAGTTTATAAGTTGATAAATTGTAAAAAAAATCTCGCTATGATTTATTTTTACAAAAAAAAATTCCAAAATTTTATGGGGATTTTAATTTAAAAAAAGTTGTTTTTGGTTTTTAAGACATTTTTAATTGCTCTCGAAATTCTGAATCGTTTTTACAAAGTTTTCCGCGTTTGAAAAAATGTGCAAAATTGCCAGACCTACCTTAGTAATTCGTCCATAAGTTTTACAGATATTGAGCCCCCAAAAATAAAATTACTGTTGTGGATTTCTGAGAGTCTTGTTCATCAGATTTCTGAGAGTCTTATTCATTAGACTGTCAGAAATCCAAAACAGCAATTTTATTTTTGGGGTTCAATTCTGTGTAAATTTGAGAGTTTTTTAGAAAACAAATCGAAAAAAATATACGGGGTGTTTTTTTAGAAGTGTGGTTTTCAATCAGAGTTGGTCTGTTTGACAGCTGTTACTTGATTTATGTTCAGTTTGGTTTGCCATTTCATAATGAATAGACTTACTCCGGAACGTTTGCAAATCGTGCAAATTTATTACCAAAATAATGGTTCGGTTCACGCGACCAGACAATGAAGCCGACCAAAATTTTCGGCGGCGGCGGCGCATGGGAAAATATCGATAGACGGCGGCGGCTGATCGGCTGAGCCGATCAATTTTCAACAATCGGCTGAGCCGGTAAATTTTCCACAATCGAAAGCGCACGAATACGAATGTAATTCTCCTGCAAAAGTGTTTTTTTTTTTGATATTTAGCGTTAGAGGTCTCTTAATTTTGGCGCTTTTCTTCTATTTCTGCACATATGGATTTTAAACGCTCTTGCGAATATTCTGTGAAAATTTGAAAAAAAATCGAGGGAAAAAATTTTTTTGGAACTCAAACTTTTTTAACGTAGACTTTGAAAAAATCGGTTCAGCTGTAATTTTCGTTTTTTTTTTATAAAAGATAGCCATATCTTATATTAACATTAGCAACTTTTTATAAACTTTGTACGCTACGCTTTGTACTTAACTCTAAATATTGCAAATTCCGAACCTAAGGTATAACTTAGTAGACGCTTTCTAAATTTTCATGGTTGCAAAAATAAAATCTTCTTGACTCACCAAATAAAATTCGGCGGCTGAGTTTCAGCCGATATGAGCCGCTAAAATCGGCGGCGGCGCCGGCTTGTAAAAAATCATCGGCGATGGCGCGCCGCGCCGGCTTCATAGCCTGCACGCGACGCATCGCGCAATAAAACAAGAAAATATTGTTCAGCCGTGAAGCTCACTTTTGGATGAATCAATACGTTAATAAACAAAATTGTCGCATTTGGAGTAATGCTAATCCCCAAGTCATTGTTCGGACGCCGTTACATCCACAAAAAGTCACTGTTTGGTGTGCTCTATGGGCAGAGGGAATCATTGGTCCTTACTTCTTCTTTATGCTTCAGTCAATGGGGAACGCTATGGAGCCATGATTAATGACTTTTTCGTGGATGTTGATGTAGACGACCTTTAGTTCCAACAAGACGGCGCTACATGCCATACAGCCAACGAAACAGTCAAATTATTTAAGGAAACGTTTGGTGAGCGCATTATCGTTCGTCGTGGGTCTATTTTTTGTGGGGTTATGTGAAGTTGCTTGTCTACGCAGATACGCCCGACACTATTGATGCCTTTGAAGAGAATGTTCGGCGCGATATTGCTGACATATAACCCCAAATGCTGCAAAAGTGGTCGAAAATTGGGTCTCTCGGCTAGCTTTTATTAGAGCCAGCGGCCCCTTGCCCGAAATCATTTTAAAACACGTAAGGAAAGGCTAAAGTCGGGCGGGGCCGATTATGTGATACCCTACACCACTCTCGTAATATTGAATAACTCTGAAATATACATTTTGTAATTCATGTATAAATTGTTTACATAAATTTACTTTTGGGACATTTTATACTTAAATAATACCCTGTACCACAGTGGGGTGGTACAGGGTATACAGCTTCTACAGGACTAAAGAGCCAAATCGGATGAAACATATATATGGGAGCTATAGCTAAATCTTAACCGATTTTCTTCAAATTCGGCAATGTTAGTCCATGGATAAAGAAACTCTACCATTCTAAATATTAAAAAGGATTGGATGTAAACTACAGCATCTATAGGACTAAAGGGTCAAATCGGACGAAAGCTATATGGGAGCTATATCTAAATATTAACCGATTTTCTTCAAATTCGGCAAAGTTGGTTCATGGATCAAGAAACTCTACCATTCTAAATTTCAAAACGATTGGATGTAAAATACAGCTTCTATAGAACTAAAGGGCCAAATCGGACGAAACATATATATGGGAGCTATAGCTAAATCTTAACCGATTTTCTCCAAATTCGGGAATGTTGGTTCATGGATCAAGAAACTATACCATTCTAAATTTCAAAACGATTGGATGTAAAATACAGCTTCTATAGAACTAAAGGGCCAAATCGGACAAAGCATATATATAGGAGCTATAGCTAAATCTTAACCGATTTTCTTCAAATTCGGTAGTGTTGGTTCATGGGTCAAGAAACTCTACCATTCTAAATTTCAAAACGATTGGATGTAAAATACAGCTTCTATAGAACTAAAGGGCCAAATCGGACAAAGCATATATATGGGAGCTATAGCTAAATCTTAACCGATTTTCTTCAAATTCGGTAGTGTTGGTTCATGGATCAAGAAACTCTACCACTCTAAATTTCAAAACGATTGGATGTAAACTACACCATCTATAGGACTAAAGGGTCAAATCGGACGAAAGATATGTATGGGAGCTATAGCTAAATCTTAACCGATTTTCTTAAAATTCGGCAATGTTGGTTCATGGATCAATAAACTCTACCATTCTAAATTTCAAAACGATTGGATGTAAAATACAGCTTCTATATGACTAAAGGGCCAAATCGGACGAAAGTTATGTATGGGAGCTATATCTAAATCTGAACCGATTTCAACCAAATTCAATAGGGATCTTTACAGCTGCGAAATACACTAAACTGCAAAATTTCAGAACGATCGGAGTGAAATTACGACCTGTAGTCGACGAACAACTTTACATGGACAGACGGACGGACGGACAGACATGGTTAAATCGACTCAGGTAGTGATTCTGAGTCGATCAGTGTACTTTAAGGTGGGTGTAGCTGTGTTATTTTCAGGTGTTACAAACATCTGCCGTGAAACAAACTTATAATAACCTGTACCACAGCACAGTGGTTGGGCTTGTATGGAGCCGCGGCCATAAATATTTCTAGTTGTTATATCGTTATGAAATTTTCACCAAAAATGTAGAAAAATATTTTAAATTTATAATAAAAAAATTGGCCATATCGCACGACTATATCCTATAGCTACCATAGCAAATATCGGACCAAATTTGAATAACTTTGTTTTTTTCGGTTTGAAACTTTTTTTCTTCATAACTATCACATTTAAAATAATATTTTTAGGGAAAATAATTACAAAATATTTTGAATTTATGTCATGCAGTAGGTCATATCGCTCACTCACTTCAAGAGTGACATAATTCAAAATTGAAAACTGCCAAGATGTTTAACTTTAAGTCCGTATAAAAAGATAAGTAACATGAAATAAGATGTTAAAAACTCTTCAATAATCCGAAATATGATTGTTTACTTATATATCAAATTTCGCTGAGATTACTTTGTGGACATTTGCAAAATTCGCATTTTTGTAAGGCAACCTCAAAAATTTTAATTTTGAGTTATGTCACTCTTGAAGTGAGTGACCGATATGATAATGTTGATAATACTGACTTTTTTGAACGTGGGAGCTTTCTTTAGCCAGTAATAAATGGATATGAGCTCAAAAACAATCTAGTTATGAAATCGGTATTTGTTGTGATCCGAGAGGTCTTTCGCTTGTTCTCCTAAACATTTTAATGCCCTTTTTTTAGACTTTAGACGGTTTTTGAAAGCTCTGCAATTCTTCGTCGCTTTGTTCTCTTTAATGACTCATTAAAATCTACTTTCGGACGTCCATCTTGAGCACCTTTAACTATTTCTGAACTGATGCCTTCTTGCGTTTATACTGAATCCACAATGCAGTAACTTTTTGCATATACAGTCAATACATTTCGTTAGCTCGGTCATGTCGGGCGTGTAGCCGATATTTTTTATTGCTTCGCACAGCATTGATCGCCTATTGTAATTTTTCTGCATTGGTGCCGATTTATGTACACCAACAATTGAATATGTACAAGCGAGTAAACACACACTGATAGGAGTCATCTACCAAAATTAAAATTTGAACTTATTAAGAACACAAAAACATAGCACAACACAATGCAAAACAGCTGCTTTGCAAGGCAAATTTGACTTTGAAGAAAAAAGATGGTCTTAGTATATCCTTGATTATGCACACATCTGCAAATATCTGCAGCTAACTTTAACTTTTATATTACCTTCAGACAATCACAAATATACTGAAATTAAAAATAATCGGGGGATCTTGGGGGAAAGCAGCTAAAACTTTAAGTAAACATTATAAAGACTCGCACAAAATGTACAAAAAACTGAATAAACTAAAGCATTAATTTCAAAATAACTATAACACAAGTTACTTTTTATTAAGTTACAATAACTTAAAATAAATACCTTTAACTTCAAAATCCATTTCAAATAATTTAAATTCGGAGACTTACTTAATTGACTGACCACTTTAAATTTCGCTTGTGTTGTGAAATATTCGTGATGCGTGCAGTTGCGCTCTGCAAATCAACTCGTGTTCACATCTTCAATTCTATTTTTAGAATGTCCAGTTAGATTTCCAGAAAAAAACGGTTTGCCATAAAAGAACTTGGCTTTTTTTGAATTTTGGCCTATGGGCGCAACCACTGTGCACAGTGTGGTGTAGGGTATAAAAATAATGGCAAACCCCCTTATCTTTATAATAAAGCTAAATTCTTGGCCATAACATTAAATTATATGCAATTTATTTCTTCTTGAAAACCACACGTCTAAAAAAACACCCTGTACATTTAAAAAATCCACAAAATATGACCTTTCAAACGTCGTTAACTTTGTAAAAATCGGTTCAGCCGTTTGAGAACATTTACAAATTTCGTAAAACCCAAAAATGTTTTCTTTTTTAATTTTTAAAATTTATATAAAATTTGTTTTTCAAACAATAAATTATAGCGAGAACATATTTTACCATTTAGCAACTTTTTAATCAAGAATACATTGTATAGGTTAATATTAAAAATTCTGACCCTATATCTAATATTTGTCGCAGTGGAAACAGTGTCTGATTTATCAAACCCCGCATAATACGTCTGACGCATAGTTTTTCAAACACATCGAGGAATTAAAAGATTCTCTGCATGTTTGTTGTTGGTTGCCTTGTCATCTTTTATTGCTCTTCCATGTCTAGTTTATGACTTTGTAGGTATTTCGTGTGGTCCATACATTTATGCTAAAGCTCAATATTTTCTTTGTCACTTCCAGCTTTTTTTCACCAAATTTATTTCTTTTGTTTGTCAATGCGACTCTGGTATTCGTTGTTATACTAAAATACTTATTTTGGTGATGTATATGTATTTATTTTATTTACCCTTTTATACTATTTGTTCTGAAAAATTTTGTAACTTTTTTACATTTTCATGTAGTCAGTCATTTGATTTAATTACAGGGAAAATCACAAGCGTGAAAAAATCATAAAAGTTTTATTGTATTTTTTTAAATTCGTATGTAGCCCATGTGTCATCGTAAAACGTATTTTTATTGAGTAATAATTGAAAATTTGCCTGCATGTGTGAATTTGTTTGTTTTTTTTCCTCTTAATTTAATATTCTACGGAAAATAAATAAACCAAGAAACCTATTTTTATACATGTATGTACATACTCGTATATTCATACATATGTATATTTATATTTGTATGTACATACATATATCAATAAATGTAGGTATGTCAATCTGTCGCTGCAGAGGTGTTCATAAAAATTATCTTGGAGTACATATTAAATTTATTGCCACTTAAATGGGTTTTACTGTAATTATTTGACCGCCTTAAAGTATGTTCTCTTTTGCAATTTAAACAAAAATATTTTGTATTGTGAAATGCAAAATTCTGTGGATTTCTGCAATAACCGCCTAAATTTGATTTTGAAAATTTCGCTTTGATGCTAATATAAACAATTCGTCTATGTGTTTGTTAGATATCGCTGATCTTTAAAATTACTGAAGCCGCTAAGTTCATAGTCGGCACGACTTAATCGTCTAATACCATATTTCCACTATGAGATAATCTACTACGAAATCTCTATATGACAGCTATATTTTAGTCCGGTTGGTGGAGCTCAAAGTTGTCAAAGTATGACTAAGCCATTCATTTATGTTACAAAATTATGAGTATAGTAGGGCGGGTCAAATTTTAGAGGAAGACCACAGTGGTCGACTCTAGTATAGAGGAAGACCACAGTGGTCGACTCTAGTATAGAGGAAGACCACAGTGGTCGACTCTAGTATAGAGGAAGACTACAGTGGTCGACTCTAGTATAGAGGAAGACCACAGTGGTCGACTCTAGTATAGAGGAAGACCACAGTGGTCGACTCTAGTATAGAGGAAGACCACAGTGGTCGACTCTAGTATAGAGGAAGACCACAGTGGTCGACTCTAGTATAGAGGAAGACCACAGTGGTCGACTCTAGTATAGAGGAAGACCACAGTGGTCGACTCTAGTATAGAGGAAGACCACAGTGGTCGACTCTAGTATAGAGGAAGACCACAGTGGTCGACTCTAGTATAGAGGAAGACCACAGTGGTCGACTCTAGTATAGAGGAAGACCACAGTGGTCGACTCTAGTATAGAGGAAGACCACAGTGGTCGACTCTAGTATAGAGGAAGACCACAGTGGTCGACTCTAGTATAGAGGAAGACTACAGTGGTCGACTCTAGTATAGAGGAAGACCACAGTGGTCGACTCTAGTATAGAGGAAGACCACAGTGGTCGACTCTAGTATAGAGGAAGACCACAGTGGTCGACTCTAGTATAGAGGAAGACCACAGTGGTCGACTCTAGTATAGAGGAAGACCACAGTGGTCGACTCTAGTATAGAGGAAGACCACAGTGGTCGACTCTAGTATAGAGGAAGACCACAGTGGTCGACTCTAGTATAGAGGAAGACCACAGTGGTCGACTCTAGTATAGAGGAAGACCACAGTGGTCGACTCTAGTATAGAGGAAGACCACAGTGGTCGACTCTAGTATAGAGGAAGACCACAGTGGTCGACTCTAGTATAGAGGAAGACCACAGTGGTCGACTCTAGTATAGAGGAAGACCACAGTGGTCGACTCTAGTATAGAGGAAGACCACAGTGGTCGACTCTAGTATAGAGGAAGACCACAGTGGTCGACTCTAGTATAGAGGAAGACCACAGTGGTCGACTCTAGTATAGAGGAAGACCACAGTGGTCGACTCTAGAGGTAGACCACAGTGGTCGGCTCTAGTGTAGAGGTAGACCACAGTGGTCGGCTCTAGTATAGAGGTAGACCACAGTGGTCGGCTCTAGTATAGAGGTAGACCACAGTGGTCGGCTCTAGTATAGAGGTAGACCACAGTGGTCGGCTCTAGTATAGAGGAAGACCACATTGTGCCACATTCCATACAGATCGGAGTGAAATTGCTACCTGTACTATGCATACAACTTAAGATGGACAGCCAGACGAAAAGATGGAGAGAAACGGATACATCAGATCTGCTAGCGATTCTGAGTCATTCGATATACTTTAAGGTAGGTGTAGCTTATTTTTTTTTTTTTTTTTTTTGAGATGTTACAAGAATCCATTACCGAACCACAGCGTGGTGTAGGTTATTAATGCCCTGCAACGGATTATCCTTAAAAGACCTTATTCCTCTTTGATGTGTTAAATTTTTGGTCCAAATCATATGACACATACCCTGCTCTCTAGTGCTCAAAAATAATTAAAATATATTGAACTATTTTGTTTAATCAATTCAGTAATGAGTCTCTTTCCACATTGGTGTTTGCATGGTCCATTGGTTAGTTTTTGATTCTTTTTTAATATCTTTATTCTGACGCCGATGACTTTAGTATCCTTTAATGTACTCACAAAAGGTCGTTGCAACTCACAATTACTGCAATGCAGGCATTCTGACTCCTAAAAGAAATTATTTCACAAAAAGTCAATTCACATTTATGTGCTCATATAACTATATACGAGTATACATACAGGCAGACGTATATAATTCCGTATATACGTTCGTTTGCAGACAAGAATACACCGGAATGTTCTCCTAAAAGGGTTATTGAATTAATACTCTATGTAATATACTTTTTTCACACATATATTTCCGTAAGGTCTAAAGGATACAGTCATCACTAGAGCGATTTGCACACACTCATCTTACACGAAGGCGAATTTTATATGATTATGAAATGTCCCTTTACTATTTTTTTGTAAAGACCACTTCATATTTTTCACCCTTTGATCACAAGAATATATGGAAAGACAGAGAGACGGAGAGAGGGACGGACAGGCGGACATGGCTAAATCGACTCGAAAAGTGATTCTATGACGATAGCTACACAGAAAAAAAATTTTGACATAAATTTGAAGAATGGCGCCAAAGACGTCCTAAGTCTCCATAATAAGTACATTTTGTACTTAAAATATAGATAATGTCATTAATATTAAGTAAAGTTTCTTAATTTTTGAACATAACGTAATATTTCAAAGATTAAGGAGGGCTTTGGCGCCAATGTTTAATTTAAAGACAATTTTTTTTCTGCATATAATATGCATAATCAACTATGGGTCTATTCTCTTCTCTTTTTGTCGTGTCGGGTATAAATACATGGTACATATCCAATAGTCCTATCTAGATACAACGATTTAGTTTTACACGTATCGCACATATACGCAGACACCTATTTTTATATCGTCCTTTCACGTCCAGGGAATGGCAAAAAGACTTGAACATTGTGTGACGCCGCCAGACGGAAGGAATGAGTGGCATGTGAACAATGTCGAAACACAACCAGAAAAACAATCCCAACTTAATAATAGAAAATTCATATTGCAACAACAATAACTACACGTTAACTTTTACGTGCACATATATAAATACGATCAATTGTGTGTATTAGGATATCCTGAAATACTAACGTTTCATGCAATTCACTTTAATCCTTTAAAGCTATTTGAACGCCTCAATGAGGTATATTTACTCTCTCGGGTATACTTATACTTGATATTCTTTCCAGGAAGCAAAGGAGAGAGTAATTAACTCCATAATCAACATAAGTGGTGTAATGTATCTAGATTTTTGCACTCAATGTACCACGGATCTACTAAAGATATACAGGCATAGAATCCGAGAATTGATGGCTGTCAGATACAGATTGGGTCACGAAACTAATCGCATCGACCTAAAATAAATATAACTGAATGGTCTAAGTGAGATCTATCGCCGCTTCCAATCCACAATAATCCTTTTCTGCAGAATTATATAGACTTTTCATAATCTCTAATTCAGAAAGAGGTTTGAGTCGCCCTCAGACTTTTTATGAACTCACTTTAAGAAAGAGAGTTGAGTTGACTAAAAGTTCAACTCATCGAAGATGTGACCTAAGGTTTTACTACATTTGCTGGAAATCTGATGTTTATGTTCGTCTGTCTGGTTAGTGCCCACCATAACTGTCGAATGACTTCAAACTTAGTACGTGATAATATTTTCTCCAAGCTTAGTACCATTTCGAAGATTTAACATAATTCGTCCATACCTTCTGGTATATCATCCACGAAGTGGTTATCCAATGATTAGAGGACACCCTAATACACAAATATATTCTAGCGTCATACTGGGCTATTTTTATCCCCCTCCCCCTTTTTTTCTTAGCAGTACAAAAAGTCAACCCCAAAATGGCAAACAACAAACTAAGCAAAGAAAACTTATAATTTTCTATTATTAGCAGTATGAATAAATTTGTGAAAAGTTCAAACACAAATTGCATTGATTGGCCTCGTTTTGTGCTATAGTTCTCATTTTTAAAATTAGACTCAGAAACTATTAGCGTAAAATTAGAATTATTCAATTGCAAAATGCTCCATACTCATTCCTTGGCAAATATCAGAAGTCATGAACCTTCCTATGTACGTATGTAGTGCATTTTTATAGTTCAGACTAAAATAAAACAAATACTGAAATGGTCAATTTGCAGAATTACAGTGGATATGAAACACCGCCTTGCAAAATGTCAGTGAAATCTTCTGGAAAATATGGTATTTTGAAAATGGCCGATTTGGTATATCCTCAGAAGCAATCTTCAATTCATTAAAACTTTCTTCGGATGAAGGTCAAGTTCTATTGCACTCATGCAAAATTGCAATATTATTGCTGCAGTGGCACACAATATCTTATGTTTCACCTTCGAATATCGCGTACTATAAATTTCAATATATTAAAACCAGTAAGGAAAGGCTAAAGTCGGGCGGTGCCGACTATATAATACCCTACACCACTCTCGTAATATTGAATAACTCTGATATATAAATTTTGTAATTCATGTATAAATTGTTTACATAAATTTACTTTTGGGACATTTTATACTTAAATAATACCCTGTACCACAGTGTGGTGTAGGGTATAAAAACGATTGGATCTAAAGAGCCAAATCGGATGAAACATATATATAGGAGCTATAGCTACATCTTAACCGATTTTCTTCAAATTCGGTAGTGTTGGTTCATAAATAAAGAAACTCTACCATTCTAAATTTCAAAACGATTGGATGTAAAATACAGCTTTTATAGAACTAAAGGGCCAAATCGGACGAAACATATATATGGGAGCTATATCTAAATCTTAACCGATTTTCTTCAAATTCGGTAGTGTTGGTTCATGGATCAAGAAACTCTACCATTCTAAATTTCAACACGATTGGATGTAAAATACAGCTTCTACATGACTAAAGGGCCAAATCGGACGAAACATATATATGGGAGCTATAGCTAAATCTTAACCGATTTTCTTCAAATTCGGTAGTGTTGGTTCATGGATCAAGAAACTCTACCATTCTAAATTTCAAAACGATTGGATGTAAAATACAGCTTTTATAGGACTAAATGGCTAAATCGGACGAAACATATATATGGGAGCTCTATCTGAATCTGAACCGATTTGCTTCAAATTCGGCAATGTTGGTTCATGGATCAAGAAACTCTACCATTCTAAATTTCAAAATGATGGGATGTAAAATACAGCTTCTTCAGGACTAAGGAGCAAAATCGGACGAAACATATATATGGGAGCTATAGCTAAATCTTAACCGATTTTCTTCAAATTCGGTAGTGTTGGTTCATGGATCAATAAACTCTACCATTCTAAATTTCAAAACGATTGGATGTAAAATACAGCTTCTATAGAACTAAAGGGCCAAATCGGACGAAACATATATATGGGAGCTATAGCTAAATCTTAACCGATTTTCTTCAAATTCGGTAGTGTTGGTTCATGGATCAAGAAACTCTACCATTCTAAATTTCAAAATGATTGGATGTAAAATACAGCTTCTTCAGGACTAAAGAGCAAAATCGGACGAAACATATATATGGGAGCTATAGCTAAATCTTAAACGATTTTCTTCAAATTCGGCAATGTTGGTTCATGGATCAAGAAACTCTACCATTCTAAATTTCAAAACGATTGGATGTAAAATACAGCTTTTATAGGACTAAATGGCCAAATCGGACGAAACATATATATGGGAGCTATAGCTAAATCTTAACCGATTTTCTTCAAATTCGGTAGTGTTGGTTCATGGATCAAGAAACTCTACCATTCTAAATTTCAAAATGATTGGATGTAAAATACAGCTTCTACATGACTAAAGAACAAAATCGGACGAAACATATATATGGGAGCTATAGCTAAATCTTAACCGATTTTCTTCAAATTCTGTAGTGTTGGTTCATGGATCAAGAAACTCTACCATTCTAAATTTCAAAACGATTGGATGTAAAATACAGCTTCTATATGACTAAAGGGCCAAATCGGACGAAACATATATATGGGAGCTATAGCTAAATCTTAACCGATTTTCTTCAAATTCTGTAGTGTTGGTTCATGGATCAAGAAACTCTACCATTCTAAATTTCAAAACGATTGGATGTAAAATACAGCTTCTATTGGACTAAAGGGCCAAATCGGACGAAAGATATATATGGGAGCTATATCTAAATCTGAACCGATTTCAACCAAATTCAATAGCGATCTTAACGGCCGCGAAATACTCTAAACTGCAAAATTTCAGAACGATCGGAGTGAAATTGCGACCTGTAGTCGACGAACAACTTTACATGGACAGACGGACGGACGGACGGACATCATTAAATCGACTCAGCTAGTGATTCTGAGTCGATCGGTATACTTTAAGGTGGGTCTAGCTGTGTTATTTTCAGGTGTTACAAACATCTGCCGTGAAACAAACTTATAATACCCTGTACCACAGCTCTCGTAATATTGAATAACTCTGATATATAAATTTTGTAATTCATGTATAAATTGTTTACATAAATTTACTTTTGGGACATTTTATACTTAAATAATACCCTGTACCACAGTGTGGTGTAGGGTATAAAAACGATTGGATCTAAAGAGCCAAATCGGATGAAACATATATATGGGAGCTATAGCTACATCTTAACCGATTTTCTTCAAATTCGGTAGTGTTGGTTCATAAATAAAGAAACTCTACCATTCTAAATTTCAAAACGATTGGATGTAAAATACAGCTTTTATAGAACTAAAGGGCCAAATCGGACGAAACATATATATGGGAGCTATAGCTAAATCTTAACCGATTTTCTTCAAATTCGGTAGTGTTGGTTCATGGATCAAGAAACTCTACCATTCTAAATTTCAACACGATTGGATGTAAAATACAGCTTCTACATGACTAAAGGGCCAAATCGGACGAAACATATATATGGGAGCTATAGCTAAATCTTAACCGATTTTCTTCAAATTCGGTAGTGTTGGTTCATGGATCAAGAAACTCTACCATTCTAAATTTCAAAACGATTGGATGTAAAATACAGCTTTTATAGGACTAAATGGCTAAATCGGACGAAACATATATATGGGAGCTATATCTGAATCTGAACCGATTTGCTTCAAATTCGGCAATGTTGGTTCATGGATCAAGAAACTCTACCATTCTAAATTTCAAAATGATGGGATGTAAAATACAGCTTCTTCAGGACTAAAGAGCAAAATCGGACGAAACATATATATGGGAGCTATAGCTAAATCTTAACCGATTTTCTTCAAATTCGGTAGTGTTGGTTCATGGATCAATAAACTCTACCATTCTAAATTTCAAAACGATTGGATGTAAAATACAGCTTCTATAGAACTAAAGGGCCAAATCGGACGAAACATATATATGGGAGCTATAGCTAAATCTTAACCGATTTTCTTCAAATTCGGTAGTGTTGGTTCATGGATCAAGAAACTCTACCATTCTAAATTTCAAAATGATTGGATGTAAAATACAGCTTCTTCAGGACTAAAGAGCAAAATCGGACGAAACATATATATGGGAGCTATAGCTAAATCTTAACCGATTTTCTTCAAATTCGGCAATGTTGGTTCATGGATCAAGAAACTCTACCATTCTAAATTTCAAAACGATTGGATGTAAAATACAGCTTTTATAGGACTAAATGGCCAAATCGGACGAAACATATATATGGGAGCTATAGCTAAATCTTAACCGATTTTCTTCAAATTCGGTAGTGTTGGTTCATGGATTGAGAAACTCTACCATTCTAGATTTCAAAATGATTGGATGTAAAATACAGCTTCTACATGACTAAAGAACAAAATCGGACGAAACATATATATGGGAGCTATAGCTAAATCTTAACCGATTTTCTTCAAATTCTGTAGTGTTGGTTCATGGATCAAGAAACTCTACCATTCTAAATTTCAAAACGATTGGATGTAAAATACAGCTTCTATATGACTAAAGGGCCAAATCGGACGAAACATATATATGGGAGCTATAGCTAAATCTTAACCGATTTTCTTCAAATTCGGCAATGTTGGTTCATGGATCAAGAAACTCTACCATTCTAAATTTCAAAACGATTGGATGTAAAATACAGCTTCTATTGGACTAAAGGGCCAAATCGGACGAAAGATATATATGGGAGCTATATCTAAATCTGAACCGATTTCAACCAAATTCAATAGCGATCTTAACAGCCGCGAAATACTCTAAACTGCAAAATTTCAGAACGATCGGAGTGAAATTGCGACCTGTAGTCGACGAACAACTTTACATGGACAGACGGACGGACGGACGGACATCATTAAATCGACTCAGCTAGTGATTCTGAGTCGATCGGTATACTTTAAGGTGGGTCTAGCTGTGTTATTTTCAGGTGTTACAAACATCTGCCGTGAAACAAACTTATAATACCCTGTACCACAGTGTGGTGTAGGGTATAATTAATTGAATTCAACGTTCAAAATGAAGCTCGATACCGCATTATTTTGGACCTTTCAATTAGATTTCCACAAAATGCATATGTAAACCTTTTCCGTACTCTCTCTACAAAGTTGCTCCAGATACCTCGTTTTCCAAAATGGAGTCACATGGGAAGACCCCCTTACTCTATTTGGTATGGTATAATTTTTTTTCGACCCGATGTTTGTAACTCCAAATAATATTTTAGATAGAGTGATAGTGTATCGATCGACTCACTAGCTTTAACCATATCGATTAAACCATACAAAGCCGTCCGTACATCTTATGTTTGTTCGCGTGGTACCGTTTGAAATTGTTCTCCGATCTCGATGAAATATGGTACGAATACTCATCCGAGTCAGGTAGTGGATCTATCAAGATTAGATAATCTTTTACTAATGAGTATATAACCCTATTTTTCGTCAAATAAGGAGTTGATAACCCAACTTGCCTCCTGCTAAGAAGGAGATAACTCAACTGAACCTCTACTAGGGAGTAGATAATGTAGGCAACCCAACATGTCCTCCACTAAGGAGTATAAAACCCAAATCATCGTTCACTAAGGAGTAGAAAACCCAATTTATCGTCAACCAAGCAGTAGATAAAGCAATTGGCCATATATTAAGAAGTACATAATCCAATTGACCGCCTGATAGTGATTAGCTAATCCAACGGGTCGTCGACTAAGGAGTAAGTAACCCAACTGGTCGACTACTAAGGAGTAGATAACCCAACTGGTTGTCCATGAAGGGGTAGATAACCTAACTGATCGTCTACCAAGGAGTATTTAAGCCAATTGGTCGTTTAATAATGGGTGTATAACCCTATTTTTCGTCAAATAAGTAGAAAATAACCCAACTTTCCGCCGGCTAAAAAGGAAATAACTCAACTGATCATCTTCTAGGAAGCAGATAACGTAGGTAACCCAACTGGCCCTCCACTAAGGAGCACACAGAGCCAAAAATTAACCTTATATAAGGTGAACTCAACCATAACTAAACATGATTTGGAGTCTACATTATATGAGGTTAATTTGAACATTTTCTTGTTGAGTGGTATTTAACAATAATAATATTTAATTTAACTATTCCATGGTTGAATTTTTTAAACATGAAAATTGTTAATATTATAATAATAATTGTTATTTCAACAACGCATTGTTGATTTTTTTTAACCATGACAATTGTTAATATTAACATTTCATAATTAATTTATTGAAACAATGCATGTTCAATTTAACAATGAAATTGTTATTATTATTAACTATGAATATTGTTATTGAAACATTTTATACCCTCCACCATAGGATGGGGGGTATATTCATTTTGTCACTCCGTTTGTAACACCTCTAAATATTGATCTGAGACCCCATAAAGTATATATCGTCGTAAAATTCTATGACGATTTAGCCATGTCCGTCTGTCCGTCCGTCCGTCTGTGGTAATCACAAATTTGGTATAAATATTTCTTATAGTTGCAGGTTGTTTGGGATTGCAAATGGGCCATATCGGTCCATATTTAGATATAGCTCCCATATATAGCATCTAACTTGTTGCGATTCCTACTGTTCTCATCTACTATATTTTTTTGTGTGTATTCGGTGTTATTTTCTTTAGGTTTGAGTTATTTTGTGAGGTCACATGCTATCCATGGTGGAGGGTATATACTCCACTCCATCAAGTACCGAAGCTAACATTTGGTGGTGTTTTGAATGAGCGAGATAAATTCTCTTATGATGACAGTCGCATTCGTTTCAACTTCGTGTAACTTAATACTGAACTTCGTCTAACACAAAGCAGTTGAAAAACGTCGACCACAACAGAGCTGAATGATCTTTGAATTGTTGTTTATCCCGCACATTTTGCTGCCTCTCTCTCTCAAAAAAAACAACCTTATATAATGTTAACTCAAACATTTTTCATGTACATTTGACCTTATATAAGGTTATTTTGTCTTCGTAACCAAACATTTACCATGAAAAATTTAACCAGACACATGGTTAAAAAAATCATTGTATTTTGGGCTCTGTGTAGAAACCCCAACTCGTTTACTAAGGAGTAGAAACCCTAAATCGTCGTTTACTAAGGAGTACTAATACTAATGAGGTGAAACCCCAATGTATCGTCTACCAAGCAGTAGATAAAGCAATCGGCCATTTACTAAGAAGATTATAACACAACTGGCCGCTTGCTAAGGGCTAGATAACCCAACAAGTCGTTTACTAACGAGTAGATAGCCGAACAGGTCGTGCATAAAGAAGTAGATAACCTAACTGATCGTCTACCAAGGAGTAGATAACAAAATTTGTCGTTTACTAGTGCTTTTATAACCCTATTTTCGTCAAATAAGGAGTAGATAAGCAAACTTGACTCCTATTAAGAAGGAGATAACTCAACTTGTCCTCTACTAGGGAGTAGTTAATGTAGATAACCCAACTGGAACCATCCTGAACCTCTACTAAGAACATAGAAAATCTAACCGGCAGTCTACTAAGGTGTAGGTAACCCAATTTGTCGTAACTTAACGCGTAAATACCACAACTGAATCTCTACTACGGAGCAGATAACCCAACTCATCGTTTACTAAGAGGTATATATTTCTATTAAGGAATAGATGACCCTATTGGACGCCTACTTCGAAGGAGATAACTCAACTAGTCCTCTACCAGGGAGTAGATAACGGAACTCGGCGTATACTAAGGAGTAGATAACTCAACTTGTATAATGAAGAGTAGATAAACCAACTGGATTTCTACTAAAGTATTTTTAGTGCAGTGGTATGATGACAATATATCCCGCAATATTGGTTGCTGCATTTAACGGATACCAATCATTCCCTATGTGATCAGATCAGTGATAGGTCCCAATTTATCAGTTGACTCAGGTAAATTGACAATTAATTTCCCATAGAAAACGTAAACATTAAAGATTTTCTAACTTAAACAAAATAAATATAATTTCGTACTAAAGAGTAGATAACTCTAAAAGGTCATGTACCAAGGAATAGATAACCCAATCTGTCATTTACTAAGGAGTATATAACCCTATTTTTCGTCAAATAATAAGTGGATAATCCAACTGGCCACCCAATAAGGGGGAGATAACCCAACATGGCCTCTACTAGAGAGTATATAACCCAAATGATCATGTACCAAGGAATAGATAATCCAATCTGTCGTTTACTAAGGAGTATATAACCCTATTATTCGTCAAATAATAAGTGGATAATCCAACTGGCCACCTACTAAGGGGGAGATAACCCAACTTGGCCTCTACTAGGGAGCAGATGGCTTTGATAGCCCAACAGGCCCACCACTAAGAAATATAAAACCCAACTCGTCGTTTACTGAGAGTAGAAAATCCAAAGTCAAATGACTCTCTCCTAAGAAGTAGATGGTCTAACTGGTCGCCTACCAAGGAGTAAGTTAACCAATTTGTCGTAAATTTTTTAACAAAAAAATTTAATTTCATATTTAATTTTACTATATAAGGTAATTATCACGCGTACGGTCGATCAGACCTAGGAAAAAGTGGTGAAAGGGATACTGGGAGAATGATAACTTTTTTATCACAAAAAATTAACAAATACTGTTTGTTACATTAATCCACAATTAACTGATACCAATCATTCCCTTATTCCCGAAGCCTTATTCCAAGAAGAAATTGAATATGTTGATCTTAATAAACTAGATCTGAAACGATAATCTTAAAATGCCCAATATACTTTCATAGATCAAGAATCGGAAGAAAAAAATGGATGGATTTCCATGAACTTAGCTCAAAAATCTCATTTCTGTCATATAAAGATAGGATGTAAAACACAGTCGGATGTAATAGCGCTTATATACTAAATAGACGGGAACATGTACGAGGTCTGTACAATAGAAAAGGTGAATTTTGAAATTTCTCGTGTTACGTGCATTTGGTTTTCGTGTTTTTATGTTGGCACACTATTCTCGAACATATGTTCTTAGCTGAGTTTGTTTGTGGGAGACATAACAATTAGACGTGTTTTGTTTGTACAGCTATTCGGCTATCTCCTCAATCGCAGCAAAACGCCGCACAGTGGGCGATATCCCGAAAAATGGGAATTAATTCAGGAAAGCCTTCGGGTCATAATTTTTTATATTTTTTCAATATTTAATCGGTAATAAGTAAAATTAAAGTAAATTTGATTACATTTTAGTGTAAAAAAAGGTTGTTTTCTTTGAAAATACATTTTTAACATTGTAAATTTGTAGGGGTGGTACCAAAAGGGAGGAGTGGCAATAACACCCATTTTTCACGGGACTGTAGGGGTTATAATATCATTACACTGCACAACATTTCACGTATTTGTATTGATTGTAAAGAAAGTTATAAGCTATTACATTTTTGTGCAAAATGGCCGATTTGTATGGGAGGGGTGTGATAGACCAAGAAACTAATATCATGCGTAGAATTGCGAACGGTTCTGATAAGTAGTACAGAAGTTACTAAATAATCAACATTTCACTAAATTTTGGTCTTTGTGAGCGAGGTACTTGATGAAGTTATCCAGCATGGTCCATCTTTGAAATTAGCCTGTGACAGAAAAAATATTAACACATATCAAATTTGAAGTCAATCGGTTACTCCTATCAAATGTTATCGTACGCATCATCCACCCATACAGACAGACCAACGAACACTGCTGAAATTACTTAAAATGGTCTCATTGAAATTGTGTGTCATAACTATTATCCAATAGGACTAAAACGATCGGAAGACATAGGTTTTTAAAATTCACTCACTTGACATGAAGTCCACCCTATACAAATATTTAAAATTTTAAATGCAGCTAGAATATGTGTTCCTCCTCTGTTTGTAGACCTCGGCTAGCGAAATTTCGAAACGTTTTCGAAACAGACAAGGAAGACAATATTTAAAATTGTGTATACTGGAACTTTAAAATTTTGTTTGCCCGTGAGTCCCCATTTTGAAGGACCTGTAGCTGTATTCTTTGCATTTCATATCTCACTCATTTGCTACACTTTTGGCACGCAGCAACTAGTATATACACCCGTTCTCATTAATGGGGTTATAAAAACATTATTTTGTTGAAATTCTCTTACTTCTACCTAAAGGGCTATAATTTTTTGTCTAACCGACAATTACTAAACTTCTGTTTCTACGTGAAAGTGATACTTTCAACATTTGTAGCCCTTTTAATTTCCTTTAATTTATAGTGTATCCCGGTTTATTCCAACTTATACTGATAAAATATGGCCCAAATACAAAGGCAGCTTACAAACAAATCGGAATTAAAAAAAAAAATTAAATGACTATTTTCACAACTTATTTACACGTGGCAAAACCGCCTTTTTTGATATGTTTGAATCGAAAGAAAATATATTTGGAACTCAAATTTTTAAATATTATATATATCTGAGCAAGTAAATTTTATTTAAAAACCATTAAGGAAAGGCTAAAGTCGGGCGGTGCCGACTATATAATACCCTACACCACTCTCGTAATATTGAATAACTCTGATATATAAATTTTGTAATTCATGTATAAATTGTTTACATAAATTTACTTTTGGGACATTTTATACTTAAATAATACCCTGTACTACAGTGTGGTGAAAGGTATAAAAACGATTGGATCTAAAGAGCCAAATCGGATGAAACATATTTATGGGAGCTATAGCTAAATCTTTACCGATTTTCTTCAAATTCGGCAATGTTGGTTCATGAATCAAGAAACTCTACCATTCTAAATTTCAAAATGATTGGATGTAAAATATAGCTTCTTCAGGACTAAAGAGCAAAATCGGACGAAACATATATATGGAAGCTATAGCTAAATCTTAACCGATTTTCTTAAAATTCGGCAATGTTGGTTCATGGATCAAGAAACTCTACCATTCTAAATTTCAAAACGATTGGATGTAAAATACAGCTTTTATAGGACTAAATGGCCAAATCGGACGAAACATATATATGGGAGCTATAGCTAAATCTTAACCGATTTTCTTCAAATTCGGCAATGTTGGTTCATGGATCAAGAAACTCTACCATTCTAAATTTCAAAACGATCGGATGTAAAATACAGCTTCTATAGGGTAAAATCGGACGAAACATATATATGGGAGCTATAGCTAAATCTTAACCGATTTTCTTAAAATTCGGCAATGTTGGTTCATGGATCAAGAAACTCTACCATTCTAAATTTCAAAACGATTGGATGTAAAATACAGCTTCTATAGGACTAAAGGGCCAAATCGGACGAAAGATATATATGGGAGCTATATCTAAATCTGAACCGATTTCAACCAAATTCAATAGCGATCTTAGCAGCCGCGAAATACTCTAAACTGCAAAATTTCAGAACGATCGGAGTGAAATTGCGACCTGTAGTCGACGAACAACTTTACATGAACAGACGGACGGACGGACAGACGGACAGACATCGTTAAATCGACTCAGCTAGTGATTCTGAGTCGATCGGTATACTTTCAGGTGGGTCTAGCTGTGTTATTTTCAGGTGTTACAAACATGTGCCGTGAAACAAACTTATAATACCCTGTACCACAGTGTGGTAGAGGGTGTAATTAATAAAATTTACTTGGAACGCATATATTAATATATTACAACAAAATATATTTGCAAACTAATTTCCTCAAATAAAATGTGTGCTTAAATACAAATAAAATTATTTTTTAAGAATTTCTCCAAATATATTTTAATTAAAAATAATTTAAAAACTTTGCTGACATTTTCGAACTGAAGTTTTATTTTTTTTTTCTTGATTTCGTATTATTTCTTCCAGTTAAAATGCAAGATGAGGCATTAACTTATTTCCCAAAGCACATATTTTAAATTTCTGAGTATCCCAGTCATCATTTGTTGTCAATCCTTCAATTAATTTAATTTTATCCAAGATTATCCGATAATGTATTTTTACAAACTTTCAAAATTTATAAAAAAAATTTCTTCTGAATACTTTTTTTATGAATACTTAAATGGAAATAAAACTTAGTTTCGGAAATAATGGTCCCGCATAAAAAAATGTAGGACGTAAACATAGATTTGTTTAGAACAACATCTTCCTAAGTATATAATTTTTGTGTTTACCAAATATTATATATTTAGAGTGTACCCTAAAAATGTATATGTTTCAAGCCGAATATGTTTGAGACAATATACTACAGAGGCGATTTTTTTTCAGCGTATAATGAAACTAATTGGCGCACACTGTTTTTGCCGAATATGGAAGCAAACATACATGTAGTTTAACACAACATTTTTACTTTTAACCATGTTTACCCTATTCCCATTTAAAAATCCACAAATATTTTAAGAATAGCACAAATTTAGACATATTTTCAAAAAAAAAAATAAAAATATTTCTACAAAACTTTTGTTAACAGGATTTTTTTAGAATCACGCTAAAATACCCGAAGTTGAAGGTTCCATAACGAAATTATTAGTTTTTACGTATGTTGTGGTCCCCGTGTACATCTAGTTTTCAAATATGCTAATTTAAGCCATAAATACCACATTTTTCAGTGTTCGTTTTCATACCCTACACCACACTGTGGTCCAGGGTATTATGTGTTTGTGCATTTGTTTGTAACACCCAGAAGGAGAAGAGATAGACCCATCGTTTATTATACCGATCGACTTGGAATCACTTCCTGAGTCGATTTAACCATGTCCGTCGGTCTGTCCGTCCGTCCGTATGTAGATGTATCGTTGTAATCAAAGTGCAGGTCGGATTTATGGTCCGATTGTGAAGAAATTTAGCACAGTGCTCTTTTTTGTCCCAAGGACGATCCGTATTGAAATCAGTCAAAATCCGTTCAGACTTAGATATATCCTTATATACATATATGTTACACCAGATTTGACATGTAAGCGCTGTAGAAACAGTATTTTGTATCAGATCAGTATGAAATTTGGCAGAGAGAGTTCTCTTAGTACATGAATGAACTCTGCCAAATTCGGGGAAATTCAGTTCAGATTTAGATATAGCCCCCATATATATGTTTCACCCGATTTGACAAGTAAGCGCTGTAGAAACCGTATTTTATATCTAATAAGTACGGAATTCGGCAAAAAGAGTTTTCTTATTACATGTATGAACACTGCAAAATTATTATCGCAATTTCAGGGTATTATATAGTCGTCCCCGTTCGACTTTCTGTCTTTCCTTACTGGTTTTTTAATAATATGCAAAAAGGATCGTTTCATAATTTGCTCCATATCCAAAGATTTTTTCAGTAATAGAATTGAATACAATCCATGGTGGAGGGTATATAAGATTGGCTGGACCGAACTTAACGCTTTTACTTGTTTTAGATTTTAAATGTTTTCACATTCGAAGACAATTTTTGCAAGACTGTTTCTCTGAATACTATCCAATCTGTATGTTATTGTTTTTAGCACAGCCTTATTTACGACAATGGAATGTATGCAAAAGGTAACTACTATCGAAATGTGTTTTTGGAGTTTGCAATCACATTGTCTTAAACAGTATGACTAATTCAACGAAAATCAACCACAAGGACTTGATGGTGACCCACATAACGTACGGATATATACGAAATTGAATTTATTCATAATGTATCCATAAATAGCATACGAGTATGTCAGCGGTAACCTCCACTTCATGGAAGACAGTCGGAAGACAGTCGGAAGATAGTCGGATGGTCGACGTTCGTCCTGCATTATATTAAATTGATATTCCGTGCAGTATAACGTGCAAAAGACACCATGGTCTGTGTGGGTATGTGTGTGTGACACAGCCACACAAACATTATAGATCCTTCGGCCAAATTCGATGCATGGCCATTGGTGGCGGTGAAGGATATCCGACCAAATTTTTAATTATGTACATGAATTTTTGTCATATCAAGACGTTGTTCAAGTACACTTTTGGCCGCAACAAAATGTCTGAACGGTTCGTTTCTTTCTCTCCGTTTTTTGCGAAGGTTCAAGATTGTATTTGTTGTTAGTGTTGCGGTATTGTTATTATTATTATTGTTATTAGAGCACTTCTATGTGTTCTCCATACATATGTGAAGAACTCATATCCACACAACTTATGTTTAAACACTCACTAGTGTGAAGAGAACCTCTCACTCACTCACACTACAGAAAAATGTCCTTTCCAAAGTTGTCGGCATTGAGTGCAGTGTAGCGGTAGTAAATATCTGGATGTTTATGTGTGTGAGATACTGTTTTTATCTACAATATACATAGGTGTCTATTGTGAAGTTAAAGGACACCGTGTACTCGTATAAGTGTATTATGATGTCAAGTATCTTTTGGCGGTCATTGTTGGCGCAAACAACAACAGCCTCAGCAATGCCAGCAACGACAGCGACATATGTAGCTAGAGTTGTCCATGCTGGGAATTTGATATTCTTCATATTTTGGACGTAGTACGTACTTCTGTGCCGTACAGTGAGGCCAGTTTTACACAAATTGGTAGAATGCTCAAAACGATGGTCCGGAATATGGACCCCTCGAAAATGCACCCCAAATTGAAAATGAAAGTGCGCCCCAAATTTGGGGCTTATTTTCGTTACAAAAACAGATTTAGGAAATTAGGAATTAAACCCCAAAAAAATAAGAAATTTTCTCTTCGTAAATCTGGGGAGTACGTAATAATACACGTATACAAAACTATTTTTATACCCTACACCACACCGTACAATGGGGCATAAAGGGATAAATATGGTACCACCGCCATATCTAAACGAAATGAGCTAGAATCTTGAAATTTGGTATGAGGGTAGCCCTTATGAGGTAGACTCAGAAATGTGTAGGATTTTTCGAAATTCGAACACTTACACACACAGTGTGGTAAAAGGGGATAAATGTGGTACATCAGCCAAATCCAACTGGCAAGAACTAGAATCGTGAAATTTTGTGTGAGGGTAGCCCTTATGAGGTAGACTCAGAAATTGACAGGATTTTGCGAAATTCGAACATTTACGCACATAGTGGGGTAAAAGGGGATAAATGTGGTACATCAGCCAAATCCATATGGCAAGAGCTAGAATCGTGAAATTTTGTGTGGCGGTTGCCTTATGAGGTAGACTCAGAAATTGACAGAATTTTCCGAAATTCGAACATTTACGTACACAGTGGGGTAAAAAGGGAAAAATGTCGTAAAACAGCCAAATCCAAATGGCAAGACCTAGAATCGTGAAATTTGGTGTGAGGGTAGCTCTTGGGACGTAAACAAGAACAAGGAGCTATTTTTTTTTTTAAAAATATGGGCACAGTGGGACTGAAAGGGATAAATATGGTACCACCGCCAAATTGAAAGCCTAAAATTAGAATGGTAAAAATTGAAGCGAGGGATGTCTTTATGGCAATCGGGGTAGTCAGGGGCACAGTGGCACTTTTTCCATGTCTTGACACGCACGTTTCTGATAGTTTAGTTGAAAAATGTGTCATTTAAAAATTTTTTATAAGTTCAGTTTTAATTTTTTTTTTTGAAAATATTATTTTGAAATTATCTTCGAATTTAATGCATATGGTTCAAACAAATTAAATATTTTTTGTTAAATTTTGTTACTAATACTTAATCCAAATTTCCCTAAACCATAATGCGTTTGCGAAGAACTTTTGCAGAATTTTTTTTGGCTTTGTTCCAAATATCAAGATTTCCCATCGCTTAATCTGCATATTTCTTAAAAATAAATATAGAAAATCAATAGGCAAATCTTGGCAGCCAAAATTTTCGGAAGTTATACTTTATAAGGTGAGCAAATAATAAAATAAAAATATAGGCTGCATCGCACAGCATTCCTAACTAAACCCTTACCGAAAGTATAACAATTGAAAAAAATTATATATTAAAATATTTCAATTGTTTCCGCAATTTTGTTTTTCTTCAACAATTAACAACTCAAAGAAATTGTTTACCTATAGTTGTAAAATATAAGAAAAAAGTCATAAATTGTACCAAAACCAATCACTTTTCTGTTCAAGTGAATGTAAACTATACTATTAAAATATATCAATCACGTATGGCCTATAGATTTTCAAAAGTTAATGAACAGTTACATCGTCATGAGTGAAATAATTGAGAAATGTGGAATGCCGGTAAGTGCAGCTAAATTAGATGTTTCTCCCACCGTGCACAGTGGGCAAAGAGTGTAAAATATAGTACAGTTAAAAATGTTAAACATGGATCAATGGTTCCAGAGTATCTTGTGGAACTAGAGATTGAAAGTAAATGTTTAGTAATTCTAACTTTATGAGGCACAGTGGGTCAAGACGGGTTAATTATGGAGCATGGGGAAAAATGGAACAATCTGCCAGAATTGGAACTTAAATATGAGATATGAAGAGTTATATGGTTTTAGGAGCACAGTGCTCAAAAACAGTTAAATAATGTGGTGAAAATATGATTAAATATGTTACAGTCGAGGAAAAATATTAAAGTATGCTAGCGTGGATACACATTTTAAATACGGTACAGTGAGACAAAAATGTGTTAAATATGGTACAGTGGGGTAAAAATAGTTATATGAATATGGTAAAGTGGGACAAAATGGGTTAAAAATGGTACAGTGGGGCAAAAAGTGTTAATTATGGTACAGTGTGACAAAAATGGTTAACTATACAGTACAGTGTGGCATAACTGTGTTAAATATTGTACAGTGTAGCAAAGAGGGTTAAATATGGTACAGTGGCCAAAAACTGTTAAATATGGTACAGTGAGACAAAGGGTTTAATATGTTACAGTGGGGGCAGAACGGTCAACTATGGTACAGTGGGGCACAATTAGTTAAATATGGTAACGTGGGACAAAATGGGTTAAGTATGGTACAGTGGGGCGTTAACTATGGAACAGTTGGGCACTAAATTGTGTTAACTATCGTACAGTGGGGAAAAATGGTTAAATATAGTGGACAAAATATAGTAGGACAAAAAGGTGTTAAATTTGATTCAGTGGTCCCAAAACGGTTAAATATGGTACAGTGGGTCAAAAAGCGTACATTTAGTACAGTGAGTAAAAATATGGATGCAGGGAGAGAGGGTAAGTTAAATATGAAATACAATTTTTTTTTTCAACATTTATGCTTTTAGTAGCACTGTTGTGCAAAAAGGTTAAAATTATGATGCAGTTGGGGCAAGCAAAAACTGTTCAATAATTACAGAGGGAAGAAAATGTGAAAGCTCGGCCATGCCGAATCTTATGTACCCTCCACCATTGATCGCATGTGAAATGTTACGGGTACTAATAAACTCATTAAACCAAATTTCAGACCAATTCGTTGAAAATTTGGGTTTTTGGTAAAGTAAAAGCGTTAAGTTCGGCCATGCCAAATCTTATATACCCTTCACCATGTATAGCCTGTGACCTCACAAAATAACTCAAACCTAAAGAAAATAACACCGAAAAACACAAAAAAAATATAGAAGGTGAGAACAGCAGGAAAAATATAGTATATGAGAACAGTAGGAATAACAACAAGTTAGATGCTATATATGGGAGCTATATATAAATATGGACCGATATGGCCCATTTGCAATCCCAAACAACCTGCAACTATAAGAAGTATCGATACCAAATTTCAGCCACCTAGCTCAAGTATTATATGTAGATCGTAGCGTGATTACAACAGACGGACAGACGGACATGGCTAAATGGTCTTAGAATTTTACGACGATTAAGAATATATATACTTTATGGGGTCTCAGATCAATATTTAGAGGTGTCACAAACGGAGTGACAAAATGATTTTGTTTCTAGAAAAAATGTTGCCCCGTCGACGTGAAATACTAGAAAATATTTGCACCTTTTAACTCGTAATGATGAAGTCCCTCCAATTTAACTTAAATTCTATTCTCAAATTTCCAAATGATGTTAGAAAAGTGAAGTTTTCGGGAAAAGGGCAAAGAAAATGTTGCAGTTTTTCCAGAATCGAAATCGCCATAAGTCTTTAAAAATAGATGTATCAAAAAAAATGCGAATCTGTTGTTTGTTATTTTTCTTATTACTAGTTTTTGAGATATGGTTTATGAAGAATATTGTATACTTTACAGTGCTCATCGTGCTTGTGTTAAAATTAAATTATGAGAAAAATGTAAGTAATACGTGAATACAAAAATGTATTTTTATTAAAAAAATATTTTACATTTATTCATAGTAACAAGAACAAAGGAAAACTCAAGGATGGCGTCCAAAATAGTGACGATTGCTCAGTATTTTATGTTTACGTGTGTGTATGTATGTGCTATTCTGTGGTCGACTACCCCGTTTATATTTATTCGATATAAGTTGTTAATAAGTCCGGTGAAGAGCGATTTATGGGAGCAGTCAAGTTTGTATAAGTAGATATGTGAACGATTACACAGCTCAACAAAACAAAATGTTTTTTGTTGCGGCACAGATTTTTTAAGACAATTGGGATATATGAGATAATAAAGTTCTTAGTCTAAAAGACGATTGCTTTGAATTGGAATATGCAAAAACAGAGAGGTTGAACCACATATTTTAGCACAACGCGAGATCTTTTGAAATTGTGCATTGATTGAATGAATGATTTTATTCATGGCCGATCTCACTTTATTATAAAATAAACAAGTAAAAGCGTTAAGTTCGGCCATGCCGAATCTTATATATCATCCACCATGGATATCATGTGACCTCACAAAATAACTCAAACCTAAAGAAAATAACAGCGAAAAACAAGTAAGAAAGATCAGTCGGGTAAACCGACTTATAACTCTCCTAACCTTGTGTCCCAAAAAAATATTACTACATTTATTTATTTTTTCTTTGAACTAAATTATTAACAATTTAAATTGCATTTAACAACTTTAAAGTATGTACTGGTATTAATGTTATAAGCTGTTAACTTTTGCTGTAAAATGGTCCATTTGTGTGGGGGTACAAAAAGGGGTGTGCCAATAACGGCCACTTTTGTCTAGACTCTAGGTACTGTAAAATCATTGCACTGTACGAAATTTCAAATATTTGTATGCACTGGTATTAAAGATAAAAGCTGTCCACTTTTGGTACAAAGAGGTCAATTTGTGTGAGAGGTAACAAAAGGGGCGCGTCAATAACGCCCATTTTTCTCTGGACTCTAGGTACTATAAAAACATTACACTGTACAAAATTGCATGTATTTGTATGCACTGGTATTAAAGTTATAAGCTTGTAACTTTTGGTACAAAATGGTCCATTTGTGTGGGAGGTACCAAAAGGGGCATGGCAACAGTGCCCGTTTTTCGCTGTATTGTAGGCGCTATTTAACCATTACACTGTACAAAATTTCAGGTATTTGTATGCACTGGTAATAAAGCTATAAGCTATTAACTTTTGGTTCAAAATTTTCCATTTGTGTGGGAGGTACCAAAAGGGGCGTGGCATCTTCGCCCGTTTTTCTCGGGGTAATAGTGACTAATAAAGTAATACTATGTGTAGAATTTTAGAGGATTCAAATATGTAGTATAGAAGTTATTAAATAATCAATATTTCACAAAATGTTAACTCTTTGTGGGGGAGGTACTAGAAGGAGTGAATCAATTTGACCCATCTTCGAAATAGTCGATAATAGAAGAAAATATTACTACATACCAAATTTGAAGTCAATCGGTTACTCCTTTCGAGAGTTATCGTGCGCACCAGCCAGCAGACAGACGGACGGACGGACATTGCTCATTCGACTTAAAAATGATATATACCCTCCTCTCTAAGGTGAGGAGATAAAAATATAGTAGTGAGAACAGTAGGAATCACAACAAGTTAGATGCTATATATGGGAGCTATATCTAAATATGGACCGATATCGCACATTTTCAACCTCAAGTTACCTGCAGCTATAAGAAGTATCGATACCAAATTTCAGCCACCTAGCTCATGTATTATAGATTGTAGCGTGATTACAACAGACGGACGGACAGCCGGACGGACGGACGGTGTTACAAACGGAGTGACAAAATGAATATACCCCCCATGGAGGAGGTTATAAAAAATAATAATTAAATTTCGTAGAGGTTTTTATATCGCTTTTAATTAAATATTATTAAAATGTTGTCAAACAAATTGTAGTATCTCGTAAGATATCGTCGAAACCGTAGAACCTCAAGTAATGTTATGTGTTGTTCAACCTCCCTTTTTATACCCTACACCACACTGTGGTACAGGGTGTTATAAGTTTGTTTCACGGCAGATGTTTGTAACACCTGAAAATAACACAGCTAGACCCACCTTAAAGTATACCGATCGACTCAGAATCACTAGCTGAGTCGATTTACTACAGGTCGCAATTTCACTCCGATCGTTCTGAAATTTTGCAGTTTAGAGTATTTCGCGGCTGTTAAGATCGCTATTGAATTTGGTTGAAATCGGTTCAGATTTAGATATAGCTCCCATATATATCTTTCGTCCGATTTGGCCCTTTAGTCCTATAGAAGCTGTATTTTACATCCAATCGTTTTGAAATTTAGAATGCTAGAGTTTCTTGATCCATGAACCAACATTGCCGAATTTGAAGAAAATCGGTTAAGATTTAGCTATAGCTCCCATATAGATGTTTCGTCCGATTTGGCCCTTTTGTCCTATAGAAGCTGTATTTTACATCCGATCGTTTTGAAATTTAGAATGGTAGAGTTTCTTAATCCATGAACCAACATTGCCGAATTTGAAGAAAATCGGTTAAGATTTAGCTATAGCTCCCATATATATGTTTCGTCCGATTTTGCTCTTTAGTCCTGTAGAAGCTGTATTTTACATCCAATCATTTTGAAATTTAGAATGGCAGAGTTTCTTGATCCATGAACCAACACTACCGAATTTGAAGAAAATCGGTTAAGATTTAGCTATAGCTCCCATATATATGTTTCGTCCGATTTGGCCATTTAGTCCTATAAAAGCTGTATTTTACATCCAATCGTTTTGAAATTTAGAATGGTAGAGTTTCTTGATCCATGAACCAACATTGCCGAATTTGAAGAAAATCGGTTAAGATTTAGCTATAGCTCTCCTATATATATGTTTCGTCCGATTTTGCTCTTTAGTCCTGAAATGCTGTATTTTACATCCAATAATTTTGAAATTTATTTCTTGATCCATGAACCAACACTACCGAATTTGAAGAAAATCGGTTAAGATTTAGCTATAGCTCCCATATATATGTTTCGTCCGATTTGGCCCTTTAGTTCTATAAAAGCTATATTTTACATCCAATCGTTTTGAAATTTAGAATGGTAGAGTTTCTTGATTCATGAACCAACCTTGCCGAATTTGAAGAAAATCGGTAAAGATTTAGCTATAGCTCCCATATATATGTTTCATCCGATTTGGCTCTTTAGATCCAATCGTTTTTATACCCTACACCACACTGTGGTACAGGGTATTATTTAAGTATAAAATGTCCCAAAAGTAAATTTATGTAAACAATTTATACATGAATTACAAAATTTATATATCAGAGTTATTCAATATTACGAGAGTGGTGTAGGGTATTATATAGTCGGCACCGCCCGACTTTAGCCTTTTCTTACTGGTTTTTAGCATATTGCGGTTTATTGCGGGAACTAGAGCCATATCCAAGAAACGGTCTTATAAGCAAAGAACTGTATTATCGCATATGGGCAAATTCTGGGTTGCGGACGATACATTACGCATTTTGTTTTACTAGTGTTCATCCCGTTGGCGTTCTGAAAGCAATATTTTCATATAACCTTCAGCAACATCAATTAATTTAGAATTTTTTGAAATGGCATTTAAATATTTACCCACATAAATACTATTGATGAATGCGATAATTACGGAGAAAGTTCCATTGCGGACGTTACAAAAAATGGATGCAGGTTTTCAGGTTAAGGTGATTTTGCATATTTTTTAGCTAAGTTTGCATAGTAATCGGAAAAAATCAAATTACATTAAAGAAAGAGGAATATTTAAGGGATTAAAATGTCTCTTATTAAAATAAAACAATTCTGTTGCGGACGTTACACTACAACTTCAACACGTAAAAACGACAATATTTTGTGGACATTTTTATATAATATTATATTTCATAGAACCCGTTGATGGTGTCGTTTCAATGGCGAGATCATTAAAATGTACCGCAAAATAACGAATTCGTTACACACTTGGCATTTTTTTCGAAAGCAAAAACCCAGCGCAGCATCAAAAAAAATTTAACCAATGTTATTAAACAGCATAATTGGTATTTATATAATTAACAAAACACAATTATTTCAATTGAAAGTAACTATTTTATAACTGCTAACAACACTTAGACAGACGTGACAAACTTTTTCTGACAGTATAGAAATTTGTTACTAATAATATGGAAGTTTCTTATTATAAAAAATAGTTTCCTACGTTTTTTTAACCGATGCACAGTGCTCTGTCCCAGTGACAAAAATCGATAATAATGTACTGACTCAAATAATAGTAAAATTGGTACTCATCATATCTTAACAAACCAATTAAGATATATAACAAGTAAGAAAGTTTCAGTCGGGTAAACCGACTAAGGTAGACCCTCACTTTGTGAGTAATCTATATGTATATATAAAATTGTTGCGTGACTGGCTGACTGATTGATTGACTGATCATCGCCGAGGCCAAAAAGCTGAAGCTAGAATCATGAAATTTGGTGGGAGGGAAGTCCTTGGGACGTAGACGTGCAATAAGGCGGGATATTTCGAAATTCGTACTATTGTATTTTTCGATATCGTACATTGTGCGGCTACAATGGGTCAAAAAGGGATAAATATTGTACCACCGCCAAATCTAAACGAAATGAGCTAAAATTTTGAAATTTGGTATGAGGGTAGCCCTTAGGAGGTAGACTCAGAAATTGGCAGGATTTTTCGAAATTCGAACATTTACGCACACAGTGGGGTAAAAGGGGATAAATGTGATACATCAGCCAAATCCAAATGGCAAGAGCTGGAATCGTGAAATTTTGTGCGAGGGTAGCCCTTATGAGGTAGACTCAGAAATTGACAGGAATTTTCGAAACTCGAACATTTATGTACACAGCGTGGTCAAAAGGGAAAAAATGGGATAAATGTAGTAAAACAGCCAAATTCAAATGGCAAGAGCTAGAATAGTGAAATTTGGTGTGATTGTAGCCCTTATGAGGTAGACTTCCGCACTGACAGGATTTTTCGAAATTCGAACATTTACGTACACCGTGGGGTAAAACGGGAAAAATTTGGTACAACAGGCAAATCCAAATGGCAAGACCTAGAATCGTGAAATTTGGTGTGAGAGTAGCTCCTGGGACGTAAACAAGAACAAGGAGCGTTTTTAAAAAATTTAGGGGCACAGTGGGACAGAAAGGTATAAATATGGTACCACCGCCAAATTTAAAGCCTAAAATTAGAATGGTGAAAATTAGAGCGAGGGATGTCTCTTTGAGAACGGATCGGTGTAGTCAGTTTTTTTTGTATTCGTAGTTTTCGGGGCACAGTGGGACAAAAAGTTGTTAAATACGGTACAGTGGGGCAAAAATTGTGTACAAGGAGATACAGAGTTGAAATGGGCACAGTTGTACAAAGAGGGTTTACTATGGTACAGTGGGGTAAAAATAGTTATATGTATTTGGTAAAGTTGGGCAAAATGGGTTAAAAATGGTACAGTGGGGGCAAAAAACATTAACTATGGAACAGTGGGGCAAAAATGTATTTACTATGATACAGTGGGGCAAAAAGGGTTACATATGGTACAGTGTGACAAAAATGGTTAACAGTGGGGCATAACAGTGTTAAATATTGTACAGTACAGAGCAAAGAGGGTTGAATATGACACAGTGGGGCAAAAAGGGTTAACTATGCTACAGTGGGGCACAATTAGTTGAATATGGTAATGTGGAACAAAATGGGTTAAATATGGTACAGTGGGGCAAAAAACTTTAACTATGGAACAGTGGGACAAAAATGTGTTATCTATGGTACAGTGGGAGGCAAATGGTTAAATATGGTAAAGTATGACATAAATAGTTACAGTGGGCACAAATAGTAAAATATGGTAACGTGGATTATGATGCAGTTGGGGATTAACGTGGATTATGATGCAGTTGGGGATTAACGTGGATTATGATGCAGTTGGGGCAAGCAAAAATTGTTCAATATGCTACAGAGCGGGAAAATGTATTAAATACGGTTTAGTGGAGCAAAAAGGGTTAAATATGGTACGGTGAAGCAAAAAAGTTAAATATGGTAAAATGGTTAAATGTGGTAAGTGGGGAAAAAAGGGAACAAAATAGTCCCAGATATGTATAAAAATTTGTACTTTAGAAGCACAGTGTAATAAAATGTGTGTAATATGGAACAGTGGTGCAAAAGGTGTTGAATGTGGTCTCTAAGTGCAAAGGTAGCTCTTACAGCTTAAACCAAAACTAAGAAATTGTTCTTTCCAAACAGGTTCTTCTACTTAAACCGTTGGGTAAAACAGGTTCAATAAATGGCACAGATAGGGGACAAAAATGTTGGAATACGGCCTAAGCTAGCGAATTTGGATCTTGAAATAACAATTATCATTATCATACAAAAATAGTTTTTCAACGTTCGGAGGTACAGTGGGAAAAGGGATAAATATTGTACCATGATGTCAGGGTAATTCTTGGAACACAAACTAGAAATGAAACGAGGGTTCGTATTTTATAGAATAAAAGTAATCAAATCTTCTTCATTTTACACCATATGTAATAATCGTGTAATTTACAGTACCCTAAACAGAAAATAAATAAAAGATGGAGGCTGCGAAGCGCACCGGATTAAAGCTAGTGTAATATATAACATTACACTAATTAATCTGTCAACTGTGGGAGGTACCAGAAGGGTTTTAACAAATATATACACCTATTTTTCGGTAAACAGTACTTTCTTTAAATACACTGCACTGTTCCGAACTATAAGCATTTATTAGCGTTACGAGCTATTAAATGTTGGTATGATTTGGTCATTTTGTGTGGGAGGTACAAAAAGTGGCGCGGTGATAACGCCCACTATTCACAGGACTGTAGGTACTATAACAGCATTACACTGTACAACATTTCAGGTATTTGTATGCACTGGTATTAATGTTATAAGCCGTTAACTCTTGGTATAAGATGGTGCATTTGTGTGGGAGGTGCCATAAGAGCTGTACAATAATGTCAAGTTTTTATCGGACTATATGCGCTACAAAAACATTATGCTGTACAAAATTTCAAGTATTTTTATACACTTGTATTAAAGTTATAAGCAGTTCTATTTTGATGCAAAATGGTCCATTTGCGCGGGAGGTACCAAAAGGGCATGACAACTTCGCCCATTTTACTCGAAGTGATAGCGACTAATAAAATAATATGTACAATGTGTGGAATTTCAGAAGATTCTAATAAGTAGTATAGATATTATTAATGAATCAATATTTCACTAAAAGTTAACCCTTTGTGTGGGAGGAACCAGAAGGAGAGGACCAATATGGCCCATCTCGAACTTAGCCGGAGATAGAAAAAATAATACCGTATACCAAATTTGTAGTCAATCGGTTACTCCTTTCGAGAGCACCAGCCAGCAGACAGACAGACAGACGGACGGACATTTCTCATTTGACTTAACATTACCCAAAACGAATATCCGCCGAACATACTTAGGGTCTTAGATCACTCCTTCGATGTGTTACACTTTTGGCCGTAGCAATTAATATACAAGTATACCCTCGTATCACTAAAGTGAGGGTATAATAACAATATTTTTGTATTCAGCTCTTTCGACACCGCGAGAGGGCGCCAAAGTCAATTATCGTATACGCATATCGACCAAAAAAATAACCTACCTTAACTAAACGTTGTAAAATAGCTGTATAAAATTCGTGTATTAGGCAAATTAAACCAAACTTTTTGTATATGATAGCTAATCGAATTCCTAATAATACGAAAATGCCAAGTCGGCAGAAAATTGCATTTGTATTGTCCAAAATTGCTTGGAAAATTCGTTTTTTTTTGTCAAGTGAAAAAAATTTGCAAGTTTAATTGGAATGGGAAAACTAAGTTGGCACAGATCCCTAAATTGTATTCTTCAAAAACAATATATGTATTTTTACTTTTAAATAAAAACCAGTAAGGAAAGCCTGAAAGTCAGGCGGGGTCGACTATATAATACCCTACACCTCCCTAACAATGCGATAAGGGTCATTGCGATAATAATTTGGAATAATTGGTAAATGGGTAGGAACATATTATCTAATTCGAATACGCTAAATTAAGCAATATTCGTTCCTAAATTGAGAAACATCTGGAAAATTGTAATGATCGGAAGTAAAGTACAACTTCTATAGATAGCGCTTTGATACCAAATCAGGAGGAACATGTATATGGTGGTTATATATAAATCTGAACCGATTTTCCCTGAATACTCATTCATGTAAAAAGACCTCTTTTTGTCGAATTTAGTACTGATCGGATATAAAATACAGTCTCTACAGCGCTTACATGTCAAATCGGGGGTAACATATATAGGGTGGCTATATCTAAATCTGAACCGATTTTCTTCGAATTTGGCTGTATTCCTTCAAGTAGAAAGAAACCTCTTTTTGCCAAATTTCGCTCTGATCGGATATAAAATAACATTTTTATAGCGCTTACATGTCAAATCGGGGGTAAAGTATATATGGGGGCTATATCTACATCTAAACCGATTTTAACCAAATTCAATAGGGATCGTCCTTGGGCCAAAAAAAGATATGTGTAAAGTTTCGTCGAGATCGAACCATAATTGCGACTTGTACTTTGATTACAAGAATACATGAACAGACAGACAGACGGACATAGCTAAATCAACTCAGAAAGATATTCTAAGTCGACCGGTATAATAAACGATGGGTCTATTTCTTCTCCTTTTGGGTGTTACAAACAAATGCACAAATTTATAATACCCTGTACCACAGTGTGGTGTGGGGTATAAATATAAAAATATAAAATAAAAGCGCGCAAACTTAAAAAATATATATATATTTTTTATGTCTAAAAGCTTTATTTTCAAATATAATTTGTAGAGGTGTTCAAAAAACAGTCGCCAACGCTTAACGTGTAGACGAATTCTTAAAAAATACAAAATTTCCTACTTATAAATTATTGTTGAGAAGTATATAAAAAATACCTTTAACATGGTGCTTTTATGCCGAAAAATCCAAAAAAACAGTAAGGAAAGGAAGAAAGTCGGGCGTTGCCGACCCTACCCTACACCGACCTAACAATGCGATAAGGGTCATTGCGATAATAATTTGGAATAATAGATAAATAGGTAGGAACATATTATCTAATTCTGAACCGATAATCGTTAAATAAAGCAATATTCGTTCCTAAATTGAGAAACATCTTTCTGGAAAATTTTAATGATCGGAAGTAAAGTACAACTTCTATAGCGCTTTGAAACCAAATCAGGAGAAACATATATATGGAGGTTATATACAAATCTGAACCGATTTTCCCTGAATACTCATTCGTGTAAAAAGACCTCTTTCTGTCGAATTTCGATCGGATATAAAATACAGTCTCTACAGCTCTTACATGTCAAATCGGGGGTTACGCATATATGGAGGCTATATCTAAATCTGAACCGATTTTCTCCGAATTTGGCAGTATTCCTTTGAGAAGAAACCTCTTTCATACGAATTTCGCACTGATCGGATATAAAACACAGTCTCTACAGCGCTTACATGTCAAATCGGGGGTAACATATATATGGGGGCTATATCTAAATCTGAACCGATTATCTCCGAATTTGGCAGTATTCCTTCAAGTACAAAGAAACTTCTATTTGCCGAATTTCGCACTGATCGGATATAAAATGACATTTTTACAGCGCTTACATATCAAATCGGGGGTAACGTATATATGGGGGGCTATATCTAAATATGAACCGATTTCTTTCAAATTTAAAAGTGTTCATTCATATAAAAGGAAACCTCTTTTTGCCTAATTTCATACTGACCGGATATAAAATATAGTTTCTACAGCGCTTACATGTCAAATCGGGGGTAACATATATATGGGGGCTATAACTAAATCTGAACCGATTTTCTCCGAAATTGACATCATTCCTTCATGTAATATGAAACCTCTTTCTGCCGAATTTCGCATTGATCGGATATAAACTACAGTTTCTACAGCGCTTACATGTCAAATCGGGGGTTACATATATATTGGGGTTATATCTTAATCTGAACCGATTTTGTCCGAATTTTGCAGTATTCCTTCATGTAATTAGAAGCCTCTTTTAGCCCAATTTCGCACTGATCGGATATAAAATAACAATTTTACAGCGCTTACATGTCAAATCGGGGGTAACGTATATACGGTTGCTATATCTAAATCTGAACCGATTTCTTCAAACTTTGACAGTGTTCATTCATATAATAGGAAACCTCTTTCTGCCGAGTTTCATACTGATCGGATATTAGATAAAGTTTTTACAGCGCTAACATTTGATTACAAGAATACTTGCACAGACAGACAGACGGACAGACATACGGACATAGCTAAATCAACTCAGAAAGTGATTCTAAGTCGATCGGTATAATAAACGATGGGTCTATTTCTTCTCCTTTTAGGTGTTACAAACACGTGCACAAAGTTATAATACCCTGTACCACAGTGTGGTGTAGAGTATAAATATTGTATGGCATCGGAAAAAACTTAAAATATAAAATTTCAAATTATTGGCGCACAAAATTTCGAAAAAGTAATTTTGCTTTAGATCTAAAAATTTTTTAAGTCGTACTCCAAAAACCATCTCCTTTAACCTATAGAACAAACCCATAATTTTTTTGCGCCTGATATTTGACATAATTCTTCAGAATACAACAAATCATATTTATGAAATATTTTTGAGACAAATTGTAAAAAAATTCCTTTTAAAATTCCTTTCAAAAAAATAATAATAATATTTTATGTCATCGGACAAAAATCGTAAAGATCAAATTTTTTTCGCAAACAAATTACAGGGTGGCTGATATGTAATGCAACAAAGTAAAGCGCTATATTTTTTAATTTTTTTTTAAATTTTATTGTTCAAAAGCAAAAAATGTCGGAAATAACATAAAATTTTAGAAACAGTGATCCTAACTAGGATTCTCTTTAGATTTGTTCGAATTGGCCACCTTTGGCACGAATTATGGCCTTCAAACGGCCGACAAAGCCATCACACGCTGCACGAAAGTGGCTCTGCGGTATTTTGGCCCATTCCCGGCGAAGCGCCGTCTTGAGATGATCGATACTTTGGTATTTTTTAGTGCGAACCTTACTCTCTAAAATGCCCCAGGCGCAAAAGTCCAACGGATTGAGATACGGAGATCTTGGCGGCCATTATGCGGTAGAAATGAAACGAGGAACCTCCTTTTTAAGCCATTATTGGTTGACGCGTGCTGAGTGCGATGGTGCTGAGTCCTGTTGGAATGTCCATGGTCTGCGGCCGAAATGTTTGTCTGCCCAGGGCTTCAATATTGTCTTTAGGACATTTTCCCGATAATATTCGGCATTTATTTTGACCCCATGGTCGATGAATACGAGCGGGGAGCGACCATCGGCCGTTACGGCGGCCCACACCATTACCATCGGCGGCGCTTGAGTTCTGGTGGCCAATCGAAGGTGTAAATTTTCAGCTGACCTCTTTGGCAAGTAAACCCGATCATTTTGTTTGTAAACTGCTCAATTTGGAATGGCTTCTCATCGGAGAAAACCAAATTCGGTAACTGGCCACTTTCGTGCAAGCGAAGCAACTCCTTGGCTCTTTCCAGTCTAACTTTTTTTGTGCATCGGTGAGCTCTTGCACTTTTTGGAACTTCAATGGCTTTAGTCCAAGCTCATTTTTTAATATGTGGTGTATCCGTTCTCGCGATATGTTCAGCTCACGAGCAATTTTTCTACCACTGCGGCGTGGATTTCGATCAAATCTGGCCTTCACTTTTCGGATCATTTCTAGTGTTGTTACCGTTTTTTTTGTCCACTTTTTGGACGCGATGCAACACTGCCAGTATCACGGTAACGAGCAATGGTAAGAGAAACAAAAGATTTATTCACATTTAAATACTGGAGGGCTCTAACGATAGCCACTTGTGTTTTTCCACCCAAATATAAAGCAATCACACTATCACGCTTGAATTCCGTCACGAATAACTTTTTTCTGAATGCAATAGATCAAAATGCTTTTGTAAGCTTGTAAACAATAAAATGAACTGTCACTGAAATAAATCTGTCAGCTATCAGACTAGCGGTTTAGAAATGATAGCAACCTGAAGTTGGTTGCAATACATATCAGCCACCCTGTATTAATGCCATGTCCTCTTTAAAAATAAAATATAATAGTTCCAATTATTCGAGCACAAAATTACGAAAAAGTTCTTTGCTTTAGGTCTAAAATTTTCTTGCGACAAACAATTAACAGTAATCCATTTAAGCAGTTCCTAATAGCAACAAGGATAATAATTTGATGCGCTTCCAATGATATTATTGCCAGTAGTGTGCATAAAGTACTAATTCATGGAGATCATGTTATTGGTTACTTTAATTTGCCCGTAGGTATATAATAATTGACAATTTAATTGCTGGAAACATTTATTTAATTTTAGGTTGTTTATCTGAGGAAGCCAGTCACAAAATTATCCGATATTTTTAAGAGTAACATGGATCCTTTAAACGAAGATATATCTATGAAATCCAGCGACACTCTTGAGCGTTCTGTATATATTTGTTGTTAAGTCCTTTTAATCCTTTGTGTGGGAGGCACCAAAAGGCCTCTCTATATCCCGTCGAAATTTTGCACCGCAACAAATATACATGAAATATTATGAATTTTAAATTTCATAAATATGCAATGCTCCAATTCAGTGTTATAGTCTTGTGAATTTTTGAGGTCCTGGAATAATTTGCATGAGGTTACGAGACCCGCGGTCCGATTGGGTCTAAATTTAAAATTTTCCCTAACTATGACCGAATACAGCTTGGTACCAAATTTCGTACAACTGCAATTACTCCTTCTATATTTGTCACATCGGTACATGAAGACAGAGCACTATGCCATGTGCCTACGATTTAGCAAATGTACTCTATTTAACATGCAGCAATTAATCATAGAAATAATGGATTGGTGTGGCGCCTAAATATTTCTCCGTGCATGTCTTGTATTGCAAGAATGATTGCGTAGTATTTGCCGGTCTATTTTCAAAGTCCTTTATCGTAGTTTTCAATGTGTTATTAACATTAGCACATTTCAAGCAATTGTGTTTACTGGGTTGTTTTCTCCGATTTCCATCATGGCATCCCTATAAAAAGGACCTCCGCTGTGGTGGCTTCACATACACATATGAGTATGAATATGTTATTCTATGTGTGCATGTCCGCTACTCTGTTGTATTGTTATACAGAGGCGACAACTGGAAATGTAAATAAATCGGAACGTGCTGAAAGTCTAATGAGTTTAATAAATTTTAATGCAAAATTGTCGCTTCAAGTAATATCTCGAACAAAGCCAAGGAAATAGGTATTTTCAAAGGACATCATAAAAAAAAGTATTTATTTTTTCTCTAATGATGAACATTTACATTACAACATATTCTGGAGAACATAATATTATGTACTCGTACATATTTATGTTTTGTACTGTACGGTAAAGTTGCAGTAGTTGTATATTATATGCATCTATTAAGAATAGAACAATTAAGAAACTCTCAATCGATCAAACCGAACAAAGTATAATCTTACCTGTAGATGAATATTTAAAATGCACACACTCGTATATAAATTTTATATGGGAGTTGTCAGAACGAGTAGCAAAATGTTGTGTGTTCCGTGTTAGACTATAATCATTGCATTAGGGCCATTAACAATAAATAAATAAACTAGGGTTAAGGCCTAACTACCGGTTATAGCTGTCAAATTCCATACAATTTAACTTTCGTTAGCTCTAACGCTAGTTTATTTTGTTTTGGGTTAATGGTAGTAATATAAAATATCGAATTTTATTTCTATAGCATACTCGTAACGATTTATATCGATATGAATTTACATATAGGTTAGGTTAGGTTAGGTTAAAGGACGCGCAGCATACTACCACTAGCTGGCGTACACTGCTCCACTCGGAGGCCGGTAGGTCCATTGTGTTAGTCTTGGAAGATAATATAATTAAAGAGAGTATATACAGGGTTGCCCATATTCGACGGACCCATGTTTTTTTAAAAAAAATCAAAGAAAAAAATAAAAATTTGGCGGTTGGCAATCTTAATCATTTAATTTGTTCTAAGTAGATTTGTTTACATCAATTTTTGAATATGATATCTCTCAAATGGCCGCCTCTGGCGTTGATGGCGTATTGTGCCCTTTTTGCAGCATTTTCCATCGTTTTCGCCAACATTTCGGCCGGAATAGCGGCTATTTCTTCACGAATGTTGTCCTTGAGCTCTTCTACGGCCCTTGGCTTGTTAACGTAAACCTTTGACTTCAAATATCCCCACAAGAAGAAGTCAGGCGGCGTCAAATCGGGCGAACGCGGTGGCCAGTCCAAATCACCACTTTTCGACATCAAACGGCCCGGAAACAAATTCTTCAGAAAATCGATTGTTATGCGACTTGTGTGCGGTGGAGCGCCGTCTTGTTGAAACCAGAACTGCCTCATACGCTTTCGACGAATAATTGGCATCACAAAATTGGTCATCATGTCGCGATAACGCTCCTGGTTGATGGTAACAGCATGGCCATTTTCGTTTTGGAAGAAAAACGGCCCAATGACCGTTTTCGCACTAACGCCGCACCAAACTGTGACTTTTTCGTCATGAAGACGTAATTCTTGAATCTCCTGAGGATTTTCAGTGGCGTAAATACGGCAATTTTGCTTATTTACGGTCCCATTCAATGTGAAATGGGCTTCATCGGACATGATAATTTTGTTTTTTGAGTTTTCACAATTGACTTCTTCTGTTGAATGTAAATTTCAACTATTTCAGAGCGCTCGCGTGGCGTGTATTGTTCCATGGTAAAAATCTGCTTGGACTGACGCTTCAAACGCGGTATGTCATTAAGCGATCTGACATCTCTGTCAAAAGTTATGGCGTTGCCAGATGGGTCCGTGGAATATGGGCAACCCTGTAATCGGTGGGGGGAGGTGGCTAATTCGAAATGGAGATAACAGAAAAACGAGATAAGGGATTGAAAGGGGTGGAAACAGAATGGGTGTTTCCATGCCGTTTAAGCAGATGGATGAATAGTTGTCATCCCTAGCCATTCCAGCCACCTAATGAAGTAAAGGATTCTGTCTATGTTGTGCGATGACAGAGCGGTTTCTTCTTCTAGATAGTGAAGGACATTGGCAGGGAAGGTGCTCAATCCTCCTCATCTGCACAGAGCCGACAGTAGTCCTAGGAGTCACGTTGCCACTTTGATGTTAGTGCTCTAACATTACAGTGACCTGTGAGTACGCCCACCAATAGGCGAATATCCCTCTTTGTGAGGTTCAACAAATCGTTGGTTGGTCTTTGTGATATGACTGGCCAGAGAGACCTAGTAATCCTACAGTCCGATATGGTTGACCATTTCTGGTTAGCTAGATCTCTGTAGAAGTGCTCTATCTTGCCGAAGAATTCACACATTGGATCAATGTCACAGTGTCCGGGAACCCAGCACAGTTTTACTTCAACTGATATATTTTCCGTTTCCAGTATGCAATCATTCACCACTTTGGACTTAATAACGTATGACTTCAGTGCCTTCAGAGCAGCCTGACTGTCAACATGGACCGTTATGCACTCGTGCTGTCTAAAATTCCCTTGGTTAATTAAGAGTGCGTTAAATTCGGCAGGATGGAATCAAATTATATCTGCGTTGCGTAATATAAAAGTGTAGGAGTACCTATTAACAATAGTGAAACATTACCTCAACAAGTAAGAAAGTTTCAGTCGGCTAAACCGACTAAGGTATACCCTCACTTTGTGAGTAATGTAATATTGAATATTACACAAATTATTCTGTCAATTTTTGTGGGAGGTACCAGAAGGGGTTTAAGAAATACACCTATATTTCGCTGAACAGTAGATACTTTAAACACATTGCACTGTGCTGAATTGTAACCGTTTATATGGACTGGTATATTAACGTTGAGATATTAAATTGTGGTATAATTTGGCCATTTTGTGTGGGAGGTACAAAAAGAGGCGTGGTGATAACGCTCATTTTTCACTGGACTACAGGCATTATAAAAGCATTACACTGTACAAAATTTCAAGTAATTGTATACACTGATATTAATGTTATAAACTGTTAACTTTTGGTGCAACATGGTGCCTTTGTGGGAGAGGTAACAAAAGGGGCGTGACAATAATGCCCATTTTTCAATGGACTGTAGGCACTACAAAAACATTACGCTGTACAAAATGTCAAGTATTTGTATACACTGGTATTAATGTTATAAGATGTTAACTTTTGGTGCAAAATGGTGCATTTGTGTGGGAGGTACCAAAAGGGGAGCGGCAATAACGCCCATTTTTCACTGGACTGTAGGCACTATAAAAGCATTACACTGTACAAAATTTCAAGTATTTCTAAACACTGGTATTAATGTTATAAGCTTTTAACTTTTAGTGCAAAATGGTACATTTGTGTGGGAGATACCAAAACGGGCGTGGCAATTTCGCCCATTTTCCTCGAGTTGATAGCGACTAACAAACTAATACTATGTGTGGAATTTCAGAAGATTCGAATACGTATAATAGCAGTTATTAAAGAATCAATATTTCACAACATTTCAACCCTTTGTGGGGGAGGTACCAGAAGGAGTGGACCAATATGGCCCATCTTCGAACTTAGCCGGAGATAGAAAAAAAATATTACCACATACGAAATTTGAAGTCAATCGGTTAATCCTTTCGAGAGTTATCGTGCGCACCAGCCAGCAGACAGACAGACACACAGACGGACGGACATTGCTCATTCGACTTAAAATGACCCAAAACGGATTTCCGCCGAACATACTTGGAGTCTTAGGTCACTCCTTCGATGTGTTACACTTTTTTCCGTAGCAAATGATATATACCCTCGTCACATTAAAGTGAGGGTATAAAAACAGAACGGACGGACAATGGCACTGTGTCCTATAATATATCAGCAGGCGTTCCACGGGGATATGTTATTGGTCCCTTTGAACCGATAGAGATATTTTAGTATTTTTTTTTATTCGACAGATAACTCCTCATGCTTTTCTCCAGTTTCAATTGCAGTAAAATTGGTTGAATAGTTATTGAGGAATTTTTTTAATATTTTCCATGCAATTGCGGGTTTTTTGTTTTTTTTTTTTCATCTTCTGTATTTATTAAAAGAAGGTCATACGTGGATAACTAATCCATTTCACTAATAAATTTTGAAACCAGTAGGGAAAGGCAGAAAGTCGGGCGGGGCCGACTATATAATACCCTACACCTCCTTAACAATGCGATAAGGGTCATTGCGATAATTATTTGGAATAATTGGTAAATGGGTAGGAACATATTATCTAATTCTAAACCGGTAATCGCTAAATTTAGCAATATTCGTTCCTAAATTAAGAAACATCTTTCTGGAAAGTTTTAATGATCGGAAGTAAAGTACAACTTATATAGCGCTTTGATACCAAATCAGGAGGAACATATATATATGGTGGTTATATATAAATCTGAACCGATTTCCCTGAATACTCATTCATGTAAACAGACCTCTTTCTGTCGAATTTTGTTCTAATCGGATATAAAATACAGTCACTGATCGGATATAAAATAACATTTTTACAGGGCTTACATGTCAAATCGGGGTAACTTATATATGGGGGCTATATCTAAATCTGAACCGATTTCTTCCAAATTTAAAAGTGTTCATTCATATAATAGAAAACCTTTTTCTGCCGAATTTCATACTTATCGGATATAAAATGCAGTTTTTACAGCGCTTACATATCAAATCGGGGGTAACATATATATGGGGGCTATATCTAAATCTGAACTGATTTTCGCCAAATTTGGCAGTATTCCTTCATGTAATAAGAGAGCTATTTTTGCCGAATTTCGCACTGATCGGATATAAAATACAGTTTCTACACCGCTTACATGTCAAATCGGGGCTAACATATATATGGGGGCTATATCTAAATTTGAACTGATTTTCTCCGAATTTGGCAGTATTCCTTCATATAATAATAGACCTCTTTCTGCCGAATTTCGCACTGATCGGATATAAAATACAGTTTCTACAGCGCTTACATGTCAAATCGGGGGTTACATATATATGGGGGCTATATCTAAATCTGAACCGATTTTCACCGAATTTAGCAGTATTGCTTCATGTAATAAGAAACTTCTTTCTGCCAAATTTCATACTGATCGGATATAAAATAAAGTTTTTGAAGCGCTTACATGCCAAATCGGAATTTAATAGGAATCGTCCTTGGGCCAAACAAATGATATGTGTAAAGTTTCGTAGAGATCGGACCATAATTGCGACCTGTACTTTGATTACAAAAATACATGCACAGACGGACAGACAGACGAACAGACAGACAGACGGACGGACGGACATAGCTAAATCAACTCAGAAAGTGATTCTAAGTCGATCGGTATAATAAACGATGGGTCTATTTCTTCTCCTTTTGGGTGTTACAAACAAATGCACAAAGTAATAATACCCTGTACCACAGAGTGGTGTAGGGTATAAAAATTAAAAAAAAAAATACCCAAAAAAAATGTTTTCCTCGAATTTTTTTTTTTAAAAAGGAAATTTTTTTTTTTAATATTGATAACTATCTACTATCTACGATAACTATAACTATCTATCGCTCACTCACTTCAAGAGTGACATAACTCAAAATTGAAAATAGCCAAGATGTGTAAATTTAAGTCCGTATAAAAAGATAAGTAACATGAAATAAGATGTTTAAATACGCTTGAATATGGTTGTTTACTTATAGACCAAATTTCGCTGAGATTAACTTATGAACATTTGCAAAAATCGCACTCTTGAAGTGAGTGAGCGATATATAAAATTGTTGCGTGACTGACAGGCTGACTGACTGATCATCGCCCAGGCCAAACGGCTGAAGCTAGAATCATGAAAATCGAAATTCGTACTATTAGCCGCACAATGGGGAAAAAGGGATAAATATGGTACCACCGCCAAATCTAAACTTAATGAGCTAGAATCTTGAAAGGGTAGTCCTAAGGAGGTAGACTCTGAAATTGACAGGATTTTTCGAAATTCGAACATTTACGCACACAGTGGGGTAAAAAGGGAAAAATGTGGTACAACAGCCAAATCCAAATGGCAAGACCTAGAATCGTAAAAATTTGGTGTGAGAGTAGCTTTTGGGACGTAAACAAGAACAAGGAGCGATTTTTTTAAAAAAATTTAGGGGCACAGTGGGACAGAAAGGTATAAATATGGTACCACCGCCAAATTTAAAGCCTAAAATTAGAATGGTGAAAATTGAAGCGAGGGATGTCTTTATGACAACGGTTCGGGGTATACAGTTTTTTTGTATTCGTAGTTTTCGGGGCACTGTGGGGCAAAAAGTGTATAATATAGTACAGTGACTTAAAAATGTCAAACATGGATCAATGGTTCCAGGGTAACTTTTGGTACATAAACTAAAGATTGGAAGTGATTTTTAGTAATTCTAACTTTAAGAGGCACAGTGGGACAAGACGGGTTAATTATGGAGCATGGGAAAAAAAAGAGAACAATCTGCCAAAATTGGAACTTAAACATAAGATATGAAGAGTTTATATGGTTTTAGGAGTACTGTGGTCAAAAACGGTTAAATAGTTAATGTTATATATATATATATGTTATGATATGTGTAAAGTTTCGTAGAGATCGGACCATAATTGCGACCTGTACTTTGATTACAAAAATACATGCACAGACGGACAGACAGACGAACAGACAGACAGACGGACGGACGGACATAGCTAAATCAACTCAGAAAGTGATTCTAAGTCGATCGGTATAATAAACGATGGGTCTATTTCTTCTCCTTTTGGGTGTTACAAACAAATGCACAAAGTAATAATACCCTGTACCACAGAGTGGTGTAGGGTATAAAAATTAAAAAAAAAAATACCCAAAAAAAATGTTTTCCTCGAATTTTTTTTTTTAAAAAGGAAATTTTTTTTTTTAATATTGATAACTATCTACTATCTACGATAACTATAACTATCTATCGCTCACTCACTTCAAGAGTGACATAAGTCAAAATTGAAAATTGCCAAGATGTGTAAATTTAAGTCCGTATAAAAAGATAAGTAACATGAAATAAGATGTTTAAATACGCTTGAATATGGTTGTTTACTTATAGACCAAATTTCGCTGAGATTAACTTATGAACATTTGCAAAAATCGCACTCTTGAAGTGAGTGAGCGATATATAAAATTGTTGCGTGACTGACAGGCTGACTGACTGATCATCGCCCAGGCCAAACGGCTGAAGCTAGAATCATGAAAATCGAAATTCGTACTATTAGCCGCACAATGGGGAAAAAGGGATAAATATGGTACCACCGCCAAATCTAAACTTAATGAGCTAGAATCTTGAAAGGGTAGTCCTAAGGAGGTAGACTCTGAAATTGACAGGATTTTTCGAAATTCGAACATTTACGCACACAGTGGGGTAAAAAGGGAAAAATGTGGTACAACAGCCAAATCCAAATGGCAAGACCTAGAATCGTAAAAATTTGGTGTGAGAGTAGCTTTTGGGACGTAAACAAGAACAAGGAGCGATTTTTTTAAAAAATTTAGGGGCACAGTGGGACAGAAAGGTATAAATATGGTACCACCGCCAAATTTAAAGCCTAAAATTAGAATGGTGAAAATTGAAGCGAGGGATGTCTTTATGACAACGGATCGGGGTATACAGTTTTTTTGTATTCGTAGTTTTCGGGGCACAGTGGGTCAAAGTGATTTTTAGTAATTCTAACTTTAAGAGACACAGTGGGACAAGACGGGTTAATTATGGAGCATGGGGAAAAAAGGGAACAATCTGCCAAAATTGGAACTTAAACATAAGATATGAAGAGTTTATATGGTTTTAGGGGTACTGTGGTCAAAAACGGTTAAATAGTTGATGTTACAGTCGGGGATAAAGGTTTAAGTATGCTAGCGTGGAGACACATTTTAAATACAGTACAGTGAGAACAAAAAATTATTAAATATGGTACAGTGGGGTAAAACTTTTGTACAGTGAGATAAAGAGTTGAATGTGACACAGTTGTGCAAAAAGGGTTAACTGTGGTACAGTAGGGTAAAAATAGTTATATGTATATGCTAAAGTGGGACCAAATGGGTTAACAATGGTACAGTGGGGCAAAAAGCGTTAACTATGCAACAGTGGGGCAAAAATGTAGTTACTATGATACAGTGGAGCAAAAAGGGTTAAATATGGTACAGTGTGACAAAAATGGTTAACTATACAGTACAGTGGAGCAAAAAGGGTTAATATGGTACTGTGGGGCACAAACTGTTAAATGTGGTACAGTAAGACAAAGGGTTTAATTTGACACAGTGGGGCAAAAAGGGTTAACTATGGTACAGTGGAGCAAAAAGGGTTAAATATGGTACAGTGGGGCACAAACTGTTAAATGTGGTACAGTGGGGCAAAAAGCTTTAACTATGGAACAGTGGGACAAAAATGTGTTAACTATGGTACAGTGCGACACAAATGGTTAAATATGGTACGGTATGACAAAAATGGTTAGAGTGGCCACAAATAGTAAAATATGGTAACGTGGAACAAAATGGGTTAAGTATGGTACAGTGGGCCAAACATGGTTAAATATAGCGGACAAAATATAGTAGAATAAAAAGGTGTTAAATATGGGTGAGTGGAGCGAAAAGGGTTAAATATGGTACAGTGGGTCAAAAAGCGTACATTTAGTACAGTGGGCAAAAAAGGGATGCAGGGAGAGAGGGTAACTTAAATATGAAATAAGAATGTTTTTTTTTTTCAAACACCTTTATGCTATTTTAATAGGGGGAAAAGGGAAACAATAGTCCCAGATATGTATACAAATTCGTACTTTAGTAGCACAGTGTAATAAAAAGTGCTTGATACGGAACAGTGGTGCATAAAGTGTTGAATGTGGTCCAAGAGTCCAAGAGTGCTCCTACAGCATAAACCACAGCTAAGAAATTGTTTTTCCAAATAGTTAAATAAATGGCACATATCGTCGCTTGGATGACCAACTGCAGTAACTGACATTTTCAAAATTGTTCAGGAGAGCAGTTTTTCTGTTTTTGAGACATCATTGTGTAAAGTACTCCCATCTTTTTCAATATTATTAACAAAAAAAATAAGAAAATTTAATTATAATGCATGTTTTTCACAAGCTATGCAGATACGTCACTTTGTGGGAAAAAAATTATACTTGTCAGTTACGACTGATCACCGCCCAGCCCAAACGGCTAAAGCTAGCGTCGTGAAATTTGGTAAGATGGTAGTCCTGGCTATATAGACGTGCAATATGGAAGGGTTTTTCGAAATTTTGGGCGCACAATGGGTCGAAAAAGAAAAGAATATGGTATCTCAGCCAAATCCAAACAGCTGGAGCTAGAATATCAACATTTTGTGTGAGTGTAGCGCCTAGGGCGAAGATTCGGTATGAATCACAATTTTTCGAAATTAAAAAGTTTAAAAAGGCACCAAAGCTAAGTCCAAATGTCAAGATCTCGAATCGTCTAATTTGGCTTGAGGGGTAGGCATTGGAACGTAGACTAGACACAATGAGTTTTTTAGGCAAAAATGGTGGAAAAATGATTAATATTGTGCAGTGGCACAAACTATGTTGGATATGGTAAAAGTGCTAAATATGGTACAGTGGGGGACAAATTTAAATTTGTGCAGTGGGTCAAGAATGTGGTAAATATGGCACAGTGGGGCAAAAAGGGTTAAATATGGTACAGTTGGGGAAATATTTTAAATTTGTGCAGTGGGACAAAAATGTGTTAAATATGGCACAGTGGGACAAAAATGGGTTTAATATTGTGGGGCAACATGGGTTAAATATGGTTAAGTTTGGTACAGTGACGGAAAAAGTTAAATATTGTGCAGTTGGAAAAAGCCGTGTTTAATATGGTACAGTGGGACAAAAAGTGTTAAATATGGTACAGTGGGGAAAAAATAAATTTGTGCAGTGTCAAAAATATGGCACAGTGGGACAAAAAGGGTTAAATATGGTACCGTAGTGCAAAAATGGTAAAATATGGTACGATATGGTAAAAAGGGTTAAATGTGGTAGAGTAGGGCTAAGGGTGCGAATTTAGCTTTTGGAATATACAGTATGTCTTGCTCTTAATACATTCTTATAGTGGCACTGTGATGCAAAAACGATTAAATGGTGTACAGTTGTGGTTTAATGGCATTTAGAGGCACATTACGGAAAAGGGATAAATACTGTAACAATATAACTTTTGGAATATAAATAAGAAATTGTAGGGGATTTTTCGTATTTTTGTGTAGAAAAAGATCCGAATTTACTTAATTTTCGTCATATGAAATAATCATGTGTATTTGAAAGAAAGAAATGTAACTATTTTACGGTACCCTAAACAAAAATAAATACGGGATGGGCTTATAACTAGCGCGCCGGCTTATAACTAGTGTTAAATAAAATGAATACTTCGAATGGTTAAAAGCTTGCATGAACAATTTTTTTCAAATTTAAAAAATCGAAGAATTCCGATGACACTATTTCAGTAGGCTTCTTTTATGGGGCAATCGGAATATTGGATTTCGTTGACTGGAGACGTGAACATCACCACTTTTCTTTAAGATGTATGTGTTTGCGATATACGCTGAATCTCCTTCGTTTTGCTCATGACAAGACACCGATATTCGTAGTTATATTTCTTTGTTTTGAGTTAAATATGTAAAGAAAGGCCAAAAAATCCTGGAACTAATTTCAAATAATTTTTGAATATAACATTTCCTACAAATGGGAGCTGGAATTTGCATGGGGACGGATGACCATAGAGTTCGACATAACACCCTCTTAAAGTGCCTAATTTTGTTGTTTATATCGTCGCTTGTATGACCAACAGACCGGACTCACATTTTCAAAATTGTTCAGGAGAACAGATGTTCCGTTTTAAAGACAATATTCCTTCTTCCCCACCTCTTAATTCCAGTTTATATAAATACTTGACATTTTATGAAGTGTACTACTTTTATAGTTCCCATGGTATATTAAAAAATAGGCGTTATTGTTATTACATTGTTTTCAAATGGGCACTCTATTCGTTAGGATATTAAAATTCCATTCCAAGAGACGGAAAGCCATCTCTCAGTCGAAAATACATCACTTTTTCATTATATATTTATAATCGGGATATAATTAATAGTAGTAGTATGCGGAATCTATATATACATATATAAATGGATGTGTTTGTTGTTACGTATGGACTCCAAAATATTCGGACCGATATTGATGAAGTTTTCAGGGAATCTTCAGATTATCCTAGCGGGTGACATAGGCTATATTAGTTATTGACTGAGGAGGAATGGCCCGCCCAAATAAGCCAATTTGTAGTTATTATTTTCTTAGTGATTCCTACTGTTCCTACCTACGAATCGATTATCGAGATTCCTACTGCTCACTTCGCTCTGAACACTTGAAGCGTACAGACGTGTTTCGCACCAGCGGAAATTAAATAAAAATTCGGTTGTGAAATTACTGAGTGTGTGGAAAGTGAGTTGCATATTAAATTCCTTAAGAACACGCATTAGTGCGTGTTCTTAAGGAATTACCTTTCGGTAATTTGTTAATAATTTGTGAATTAAAGTGATTGGACAGTGGTGAATTGGATTAATTCAATTGTGATTGGTGGCTTAATCTTTAAATTCAAGATTAATTAAATCCAATTTAATTAATTAAGAAATTATTGATTGACCTGACCTGGCATTATTTTGGACTATTTCTTTGATAACTGATTGTGCTTTGATTGAAATTCGGATTGTTGACGGTTTGGCTTTGAAAAGGTATATTGATTTTTTTATTTTTAATTAATTAGATTGTTGTTGGCCCGCGTGGTGACTCGTCAGAGTCATCGGTCTCGTTGTGCCTTCATTGAAATTGTTCGTGTATAGTAACGGTCTGACTTAAACGAAAGTTTCTGGTGGCAAATTTTTGTGCTGCTATAGAGCAGCTTCATACGTATTTTGTTGCATAAAATAGCGGGCACATTTTTACTGCAAGTGTGCTTTGTGTTAGTCGAGTAGATGACTACTCGAAGAAGTAGAGACCTCGCTGGTGAGGAGCAGGGATGGAATATTCAATTTTTGAAAAAGTACTAAAATGGTATTTTTTAAGCTGGAAAGGTACTTTTTTCATTGTTCGGCTAAAAAAATATAAAGAATATAATTGCTCCATTTTTCATAAAAAATCTTTAACGATTTATTAAATAATGGCTTAACTATTTGTCCAGGGGTATGAGACATTTAAACGGCTACTCTCTTTTAACCTACTTAACATAAACTATTAAATGATGTTGCCTATATTATAATTTGACCACTCCGCTAAAATTTTAATTTTAGAACTGTAAAACAATACTTTTAGAAAATGGGATATTAATTGCCATTAAAGATCGCATCTTATACATATCGTCGAAATGTATTTTTTTCCAAACGTTTTTACTTCCTTTTCCCGAAACTGTATGACGAACCACCGAAAATTGATTGCCATATTAAGAGCGCGATGACTGAAATTCAAAAAATCGTTCGTCGTGGTAATAACTTCTATGTATGACTTGGCCAGACAGGTGGTGATCTAATGCCCAATTTTTATATATCGCTCACTCACTTCAAAACTGTCATAACTCAAAATTAAAAATTGTTGAGGTTGTCTTACAGAAATGCTAATTTTGCAAATATCCATAAATAAATCTCAACGAAATTTAGTTTATAAGTTAAGTTTATATCATATTTCTGATAATTCCACCTTTTTTAAACATCTTATTTATTTTTTTATAAGGACTTCAAGTTACACATTCTGACAATTTTCAATTTTGAGTTATGACACTCTTGAAGTGAGTGAGCGATATGATGTTTTTTTCTGAAAGCGACTTTTTCTATAAAAATCGTACGTAAATAAAATAGTACTGAAACGGCCGCGGGGGTACTTCGGTACTTTTCATAGTGGAAAAGTACTGAAAAAATACTAAAGTACTAACTTTTCCATCCCTGGTGAGGAGGCAGCAGGAGGAGAGGATGGAGTTGTTGGTGATGACGAGATGAACAGTGAGGCGGAGAATGCTCCCAAGAGAGTGGATGCTATCCCCTCTCCTGATAAGGTAAACGGTCAGAGCTCGAGTGTTAGGACTAGAGCAGGTGTAGTGCCGCAGCCGCCGTTGTTCACTGACGGTGGTAGTGCTGGTGGGAATGCCAGATCGTCAGGTAAAGAGAGTAAGAGCGGAAAAGGCGGAAAGAGTACTAAGAGTAGTCAAGTAAGAGCACCGGCTAAGGGAAATGTGACTGAGAGTGTTGCTGATACTCTGACATCCGATAGTGAGCTAAATGAGGTGACTACTAATAGGCTCTCGCGAATGCCGCGACGCTCTGGTGGCGGTGGTGGAAGTGCGAGCGCGGAGTCCGTTATAGAGAAGTTGAAGGTTGTTTCAGGGAGAGTTATGACCACTCTCATAGATATATATAACGTTGAGGGCTCGTTGGTTAGGGAGATGTGTACCCTCTCTGGAGAGTACGAGTCTCTGGTGATGGGATTAGTTGCTGAGGTGGAGAGGCTTCGTGGGCGTTTGGATGTTTACTCCTCTCGGAGTACCGTCCCCGTGGTGATGCCCCCAGTGAATGTGGCTCCCACGGGAGCGAACGCGATCCCGATGCCTCCTACTAGAGAACATGCTTTGCCCGCTTCCGTGGAGACATGGGCAGTTAGGGTGAACAGCATGAATAAGGAGGAGACTTCAAAACAGGTGGTGGATAAGATTGTGGAGGAGGTTGGCCCTCACCTTAATGTGAGGGTTCATGAGATGAGACCGCTAAAGAGCGGTGGTGCAATCATTCGCACGCCCTCGGAGGCGGAGAGACAAAAAGTGGTTAGAAATGAGAAATTCCAGGAAGCCGGTTTGGAGGTTAGTGTTGAGGACAAGATCGGCCCCGTGTGGTCATTGAATATGTTGAGTCAAAGTTCACCCCAGATGAATTTATGAGTGAGCTTTATGACAAGAACTTCAAGACGATGTATTCCAAGGAGCAGTTCGCCAAGGCTGTTAAGATTATTAGCAGGCCTTGGGAGGTTAAAGACGGTAGGATCAGCATTGTGCTGGAAGATTATGCTAGGGCGATGCAGAGCTTGTTAGCAGCTGGTCGCTGCTATGTTAAATGGTTCAGTTTTAGGGTTCGTGAGTATGAGCCAGTGCTTGTGTGTAGGAGATGCCTTGGATTCGATCACAGGGTTAGGGACTGTCGTGCATCCCACGACGTGTGCCGACGTTGTGGTCAATCCGGGCATGTGGAACGTGATTGTGTGAACCAGTTGAACTGCAGAAATTGTGCCTTTAAAGGTAGAGCGTCTGGGCATCTTATGATGTCTCATGCGTGTCCACTTTATGCGGCGATGGTTGCGCGTGCCAACGCTAGGCAATGATGTCCGTCCGCTTCTTACAGCTAAATTGACGGGGCAGTAGATCATCTATGTATGATCTGGGTCAGTGTATGTGTGAATTGGATTGTGTTGTTGGGTTACTCCAGGAGCCGTGCATCTCGGTGGATGGCCCTGTGGGTTTCCCGCCTGAGTTTCGTCTTTTTGTTGATCTACGTCAAAACGCTGCAGTTTTTGTCAGGGGTTTAAACGTTGATTGTTTACTTGTCGACCAGTCTGAGTGGGGTGTTTGTGTTAAGCTTGAAGGCAGTTTTGGAGTCATGCTCGTTGCAAGCGTCTACTGCAAGTTTGAGGAAGCTGTGGACCCTTACCTGGATTATTTGGAGCGCCTGATTGGGCTTGCGGGAAATGTGCCTCTACTTGTGGGCATGGACGACAACGCTGTCTCTCCGATGTGGCATAGCAAGATGTCTAGGCATGTCCAAGGCTATCTTAGCTACCACAGATGAGAGCAGCTATGTGAATTTCTCCTAAATTGGAGTATTCATGTGGTGAACGTCCCCACAATGGAATACACGTTCCACGGCCCAAATGGCACCAGCGACATAGATATGACCTTGGTGAATAATGAGGCTAACAGGAGGCTCTCTTTTAGATGGGAGGTAAGGCCTGACCTAGGAGTCAGCGATCATAATATGATCATCATCGATGTTGGAGGAAATGGGGGGCCTGTCTCTGAGGCTTTGTCGCTTAGGAAATGGTCCACTAGGCGAGTTGACTGGGCGTTTTATGAGGAGGAAATTGTGGAAGCTTTTCGTTCTGTCTCTCTGACGGACTTTGAGAATATGGATGTAGACTCTAAGGTTGAATTCCTGGATGAGACGGTTAGCAGGGTTAACGATAGATTGTTGTCCGTTCGTCGAAACTCTCCTCTTAGGGAGCTTAGGTGGTGGACAAAAGTCAAGCGATTAAGCGGCTGCGTAAGCGCATGCAGAGGGCGAGGCGCAGAGGGTCACCGTTGGCTCCTGCCATTGAGAAAAATTATAGACTATCCTTGCGGGATTACAAGAGATCGTTGCGTGAAGCTAAGGAGATCCACTGGACTTTTTCTTGAACTTTGTTCAAGAAAATTCAAATGACCCTTGGAGCCGAGCGTACAAGATATGTAGGAAGAAGGACCGTGTGGTTGACCTTTCAGGTTTGATTGTTGAGGGTGAGTTGCTCACTTCTTGGACGGATTGCGCAAGAGTCCTTATGGAAGTAATGTTTCCTAGGGAGGATGATGGGATTAGGCCTGAGGAAATTCTTCCTCCTGCTCCTCCGGTTTATAGAGGCGAAATTGATTTGGCCATTCAGAGGCTTCTGTCAAGGAGGTCTCCAGGGATTGATGGATTGACTGGGGAAATGTGGAAACATGTTTACCGAGCCATCCCTCAATACCTGGAGATTCTCTTTGCCGATTGCATCAGGACAGGATATTTCCCAGATGTCTGGAAGGAAGCGAAGATTGTTGTGCTCCTGAAGTCCCCTGATAAGGTCAGGAGTGATCCTAAATCTTATCGGGGCATCAGTCTCCTCCCAGTCCTTGGCAAAGTACTGGAGAGGGTGATGGTGTTGCGGCTTCAGGAGAAGCTTCACGGTAGGATATGCCGATATCAATTTGGCTTCAAAGAAGGTAGGTCCACAGAGGATGATTGGCTCCACGTGAAAAATAGTATTGAAATGTCCTCGTCTAAATATGTGTTAGAAATATTTGTAGATTTCCAAGGAGCTTTTGATAACCTCAGGTGGGCGAGCATTATCGCCAGGCTTTGTGAAGTGGGGTGTAACGAATTGGCGATTTGGAAAAGCTACTTTAGCGAACGTACGGCTACACTATTTAGTAGACACAACTCTGCTTGCACTCGTGTTGAGAGGGGATGTCCGCAGGGCTCAATTACCATGTTCCATTATCTGGAACATGGTAATGGATCCCCTCCTTTTTAGCTGGATAACCATTGTAAGTTTTCAGCATTTGCAGATGATCTGCTTATACTCTTTGAAGGAAATGCCAGGAGTCAGGTTGAGCGGGATGGTACTGGCATGATGAACATTGTTCTAAATTGGGGCAGCAGAGTTGGCGTCCAAGTCAATATAGACAAAACAATGACGATGCTCCTAAAAGGGGCGTTGTCTGGAAATAGGCATCCGATTGTCAAGTTAGGAAATAAGTCCCTTTCGTATGCCACTCGTGTGAAGTATCTAGGAGTTGTGGTCGGGGAGAGGATGAATTTCCTTCCCCATATTGACTACATAAAAGACAGGCTGGTGCCCTTAGTTGGGCAGGTACAGAGGATTATGAGGTGTGATTGGGGCTTAAAGAAGAAAGCAGTTAGGCAGTTGTATGCTGGTCTTTTCCTGTCCTGTGCTGCCTACGGATCATCGGCCTGGGGAGATGTAGTGAGGAGAGTGGCTGGTAGGCGGATAATTCTGTCCTGCCAGAGAATTTTACTTCTGGGATGCTTACGGGTTTGCAGGACAGTTTCCACGGATGCCCTTCAGGTTTTAATGGGGGCAACTCCTTTGGATTTGGAGGTGCTCCGCAGGAGAACCCTGTTTAATGCCAGTCGTGGTATAATTGTTCCCCGGGATGAATGGGTTGTTCCTGGCATGGAGCTAATGCCAAGAAGGGACTTAAGGAGACATTTGGACGAGGCTATTTTGAGCAGGTGGCAGGATCGGTGGGATACCTCCACTAGTGGTCGTATCACCCACAGTTTTATACCGAATGTTGATTTTGCGGCCCTAAATAGTTTTTTCGATTTCGGCATGGAACTTGGATTTCTTTTGACTGGACATGGGTCAATGAATGATTTTTTGCATAGGATAGCATTAAGTGCTACTCCAGAATGTGGAGCACCTTTTGTGTATATGCCCACTGTATATTCCGAGATCTGTCGAGCATGGGTGTCGAATTCGTTGACTGGGAATGGCATTTTGAGGGTCTGGTGACCTCACCAGACACACTAGCATGTGCGGAAATTTTTGCGCGCCGACTGTTTTCTGCGTGCGTTGAGTCGTGGCGATGTTTTACCGATGGGACGTTGAGTTGCGGACCTCGTCCAAGACTCAATGGCTGCTTTGTAGGGGGTTACCAGTCCCCGGGTTGCGTAGAACTGAAACTGGGAGTAGCCTTGGCTACGGAACCTGACCAGAGGTTTCTGGTACCACGGACACATGGATCCGGATTCAGTCCCATGGCTCCCCATGTGTTATAAGGCTTAGGTCTTGTTGGGGGCTCGGCTGGGCTAAGGCCTTACCTGGGTGCCGTTCACCGACTCCGAACGGAAGAGGTTGGGATGAGCCTCGACTCTCCACGGTGAGGAATGCATATCTACGCTATGTGCACTCAGACCGTTCCATCTGCGCAGTATTGCGCTAATTCATCCCACAGCCGCAGTCTTATTTACTGATAGGGTGACCAGTCCCTGCATCGTATGGGATGCTACTGGTAGTAGTTTATTCTACGAGGTCTGACCAGAGGCCTTTTCTGGTACCACGGGAGTCAGGAGCCCCTGGAACTTGTTTCCAGCCTGACTGTTGGTGTCGCCCCTGTTGGGAGCTTCGTGGTGGCTGTGGTTTAAACCCAAATCGCGGGAAGAGCTCTTGAACTCGGTGTGGAGTTGCACTCATTCAACCGGGTGCTACGACCCACAGATTAGCTGAGGTATTAAGATAGGTCTCAACCCCCTACCAAGAGGGAAGTTCATACCCATATGTATGAACTTCCCTCTTGGTACCTGCGTGTTAGTGAAGCCCTGTGGAGGATTACCACCCTCTAAGGGTCTTTCACTAATGCAAAGGGGCGCTGGCCGTCGCATTATAGCGTGCCCTCGTAGCGTTTAGCAGATGGAACTTAACCAAACATACAATTCAAAGGAATGGCGGTTTGTGTTTGTTGACAGCAGTAAAGAAAGTTTGAAAGCAGTACGTTTACACAACGGAAATCAGAAACCGTCGATTCCCATTGCTCAAGCTGTTAACACTAAGGAGTCATACGAAACAAAGGCTAAATTGATAAAATACATAAAATATCAACATGACTGGAAAATTTGTTGCGATTTAAAAGTAGTTGGTATGTTATGCCTCTCGGATAGCCGATATTTTGCCACCACTGCATATTAAGCTGGAGCTCTTAAAAAATTTTGTAAAATCCTAAAGGAAAGATGGCAATTCACTCTCTTATTGAAAAAGTTTTTTTAACCCTTTCGGTATTTTGATGTCATATGGCGTCATGGGTTTTGGGAGGCTCCAGCTTTCAATTGGACTAGTCTGAAATTATTTTTTTTCATGCAATATTGTTCTTTGAAGCCTTAAATATATATATCAAATATATATACACATTTTTACTATCCCGGACAGTCATATTACAATTTGAAAACATTACTAAAATATTAATTTTACAGGTGGAAACATGTTCATTGTAAAACACAATATTTTAATAAATTGTGCAATCTATATATATAAAAATGAAACGGTCCATCTGTATAATGGCATCACGTCAGAACGGCTGGAGCGATTTGGATGAAAAAAAATTAATTGGACAAAGGGGCGTGGTACCTCCCATACAAATCGCAGGTTAAAAATCCGATATTTCTGCTCCTATTATAGGTATAGTGCTGAAATTTTGTTTGTATGCATTTAATGGCAGATTATGTGAATTTTCCAAAAATGGGCGGAATCGGACCAATGGGCGTGGCCCCGCCCATATAAGCCAAATTTTGAAATTGAGATATTTTGCACAATTTGTTAGCGAGAGTGCTGGAATTTTGTGTATATGTAAACGGTGGCAGTCTACGTGATTGGTCCAAAAATGGGCGGGATCGGACCAATGGGCGTGGCCCCGCCCACATAGACAAAATTTTGATATCTTGCACAATTTGCTAGCGGGAGTGCTGCAATGTTGCGTATATGTATCTGGTGGCATTCTACGTAATTGGTGAAAAAATGGGCGGGACCGGACCAATGGGCGTGGCCCCGCCCATATAAGCCAAATTTTGAAATTGAGATATTTTGCACAATTTGTTAGCGAGAGTGCTGGAATTTTGTGTATATGTAAACGGTGGCAGTCTACGTGATTGATCCAAAAACGGGCGGGATCGAACCAATGGGCGTGGCACCGCCCATATAAGCCAAATTTAAAAAATGTGATATCTTGCACAATTTGTTAGCGATAGACCTGGAATTTTGTGTATATATATCCGTTGGCGATCTACGTGATTGGTCCAAAAATGGGCGGGTTTGGACCAATAGGCGTGGCCCCGCCCACAATGACCAAATTTTGAAATTTTTATATCTTGCACAATTTGCTATCGGGAGTGCTGCAATGTTGTGTATATGTATCTGGTGGCATTCTACGTAATTGGTCAGAAAATGGGCGGGATCGGACCAATGGGCGTGGCCCCGCCCTTATAAGCCAAATTTTGAAATTGATATAACTTGCACAATTTTTTATCTAGAGTGCTGTCATGTTGTAGATATGTATCTGGTGACAGTCCACGTGATTGGTCCAAAAATTGGCGGGATCTGACCAATGGGCGGGCCACCGCCCATATAAGCCAAATTTTGAAATTGAATTATCTTGCTCATTTTGTTAGCGAGAGTGTTGAAATTTTGCGTATATGTATCTGGTAGCAGTCTACGTGATTGGCTTTCAAATGGGCGGAATAGGACCAGTGGGCGTGGCCCAGCCCATATTTTGATATATCTTGCAAGTATTATATAGGAAATACATGAACAAAAATGCTCGGTATGCGATAATTACAGCTGCTCACTCCAATACAATCGCAATATGATAATGTGATGCAATATCAATGAAGCAAGAATTTGGAAATTTTATAAGTATACATTTCTATTTTCTGGACTTTCCACTGAATTCGGTATTTTTTCATTCAGTGAATTTATTACTAATACCAGTAAGGAAAGGCAGAAAGTCGGGCGGGGCCGACTATATAATACCTTACACCTCCCTAACAATGCGATAAGGGTCATTGCGATAATAATTTGGAATAATTGGTAAATGTATTTTGAACCGATAATCGCAAAATTAAGCAATATTCGTTCCTAAATTGAGAAAAATCTTTCTGGAGAACTTTGTAATGATCGGAAGTAAAGTACAACTTCTATAGCGCTTTGTAACCAAATCTGGAGGAACATATATATGGAGGTTATATATAAATCTGAATCGATTTTCCTAGAATACTCATTCATGTAAAATAGAAACCTGTTTCTGTCGAATTTCGTACTGATCGGATATAAAACACAGTCTCTACAGCGCTTACATGTCAAATTGGGGGTAACATATATATATGGGGGCTATATCTAAATCTGAACTGATTTTCTCCGAATTTTCCGGTATTCCTTCATGTAATAAGAAACCTCTTTCTGCCGAATTTCTTACTGATCGGATATAAAATACAGTTTCTACAGCGTGAATTTTGACACAGTTCAGTTCTACACTTGTCCGAACAAGTTGTTTTGCAATGTCTTCTCCACTTAAATCGGTCTGTTCTAAATGCTTTAAAGCATTAAGTGGTAATATCTTTGTCAAATGCAAAATTTGCTGTTCGAAGTATCACAAAATGTGTGCTGGATTTGAAAGTGATGTGGAATATAAACTATTAAAATCATCCAAAAACATTGTTTTTTTAAGTGTAACAATTGCGCAATTGCTTCTAATGATCTGGTGGTTGCTATTTCAACGCTGTCAAATGAGGTGAGAGATCTTAAATCTCAGTTCGTCTCATTTTTAAATGACTTTCATAAAAATGAGAGTGAAAGTGTTTCACAAAATAAACAAACACTCCCGATTTCTAAGCTGTGCTCTGACAATGGCCTTCAACTTGGTGTCGGTCATTCCCCTCCGTGCTCTACATCGGCATTGCCTTTTGGCGCTTCAATAACTATTGAGAATTCTGCTGATAATTCTCATGTTATTGTTCCTAATGCTGTTTCTACTGCTACAAGTATTGCTGCTCCTGCTGCTGCTGCTACTGATGCTCTCAATGTTGTTACTATTCTTAATGATGGTAACCGCTGTTTATCATCGCAATCTGTTTCTACTGTTGTTACGCCAGTGAATGACTATGCTGTTGATGTTGTTGTAAATGGTAATGGTCTCCATGATCGTCGTGCTGATGATGTTGTGAATGCTCTTGCTCTCTCTGGTCGACGTGCTGAGGACGTTGATGATGCTACAGATGTGAATGCTCAGAGTTTGAATGCTGTTGCTCTCTCTGGTCGACGTGCTGATGTAATTGATGTTGTTTCTAATGCGAATACTCAGAGTTTGAATGCTTTAACTCTAAGTGAAGAGTACTTGGACACAGCTGCTAATGCTGCGTCTGTAAATTATGCTGCTACTGTTTCTTCTGACGCAGGTGGGGGTAACCCAATAAACCATTTCAATCAAGCTCGAAATAAAAATAATAGACGTAAACGTGTTGTGTATGGTGATAGTAATAATGATGAATTAGCTGTTGTTGCCAATAAGAGATGGGTCTATATTTCTGCTTTTAAGCCAACAGTGACGCCGAATCAAATTATGGAATATGTTCATAAACACACTGAAGTTGGTCTAAATAATCTAGAATGTTATCGCTTAATTAAAAAGGATACTAATTTAAGCACACTAAGTAAAATATCATTCAGGCTTGGAATTTCAGCGGGTTTCTATAATCATCTTTTTAAGCCTTCATTGTGGCCAACTGATGTACGTGTTAGAGCCTTCAATTTTTTTCAAAAACAAGCCCAAGTTGTGAACAACCCTTGAATATTATTGCTGATAGATTTCATAAGCTTAATATTTATTTTCAAAATATTGGTGGAATGAGGACGAAGTTGGAACACGTATATACTGAATCAACTAACGCTGAATTTGATGTTATCGTGCTGGTGGAGACTTGGCTGAATGAGGATTTCGTTAATGAGGAGATTTTTGACTCTAATATTTATAGAGTTTTTCGTAAAGATAGAGACTATTGTAAAAGTAATTGCGTCAGAGGGGGTGGTGTCCTGATTGCTGTAAAAAAATCCATAATTTCGTCGCTTTGTGAATTGCATAATTCTGACTCTATAATTGATCAATTGTGCATATACTTGTCAGGCTCAAATGGAGATTTGTATATTGTTGTATCATATATTCCGCCTAATAGTTCTGATTATTTTTACGATATGCACACTCAAAACATAGTTAATTTAGCTATTGATGATAGACGAATTATTGCATTGGGTGACTTTAACCTAAGTAAAGTTAAATGGTCTTTTGATCCAAGCCTAGAGGTTATGACTCCGTCTAATATCAATAACTTGTTTGAAATTAATGTTATTGACAGCCTTTACTGCTTAAATCTAGTACAAATTAATAGATTTCCTAATCTTCTTAATAAAATATTGGATTTGGTCTTCATTGATCAGGATTTGAAATATTGCATTAATGAATGTATGAATCCCTTTTGTAAATTGGACATGCACCACAAAGCTTTGGAATTTACCGTTGAATTTTATAATTGTTCTAAAGTAGTTTCAACTAAAACTAGTATTGACTTTAAAAAATGTAATTAAAATGTAATTAATAATTTAATTAATGATGTTAATTGGCTTAATATTTTTCATGGTCATAATGTTACTGATTGCTATGAATTGTTTATACGAGTTATTAATGAAATTTGTTTATGTAATATTCCTCTTTTAAAGCCCAGAGTTTATAAGTTGCCTTGGTACACAAAGGGTTTGAAAAAACTTAAGAATCTTAGGAACAAGTTTTACAAACGTTTCAAATCATCTAATAATTTAAATGACAAGAATATGTATGAGCGCTATTTAAGGGAATTTAATTTCCTAAATAAGTTTCTGTATAATCAATATATCTTAGGGTTTGAGGTTAATATTAAGAATAATCCAAAATCATTTTGGAGTTTTATTAATTCTAAACGGACTAGTTCTGACTTTCCAGCTAAAATGTTTTTCAAAAAAAAGGTTTCTGATTCACTTGATGAAACAGCTGACCTGTTCGCTGATTTTTTCAGTTCAACTTTTGTTTCTTCTGGCAATACTTTTTCGTATACAAATCTTTTTGCAGATTCTCCTTTAAATTTTGGCGCAGTAGATCTTTCTGAATCTGATATACTCCAAGGGTTTTCTAAATTAAAAAGTACGTATAGAGTTGATAATGACGGCTTATGCTCATCATTCATTAAAGGATGTGCTTCAACTTTAATTATCCCCTTACTATACATATTTAATAAATCGTTAAATGATGGTATTTTCATTGAAAAGTGGAAAGTAAGTTCTATTACTCCAGTTTTTAAATCAGGGTCTAAGGATAATATTTCTAATTAGAGACCAATCTCTAAATTAAGTAATATTTCAAAACTATTCGAACATATAATGTTTTATAAAATGTACTTTGCTACAAAAAATATCATATCTCCATTTCAACATGGCTTTATTCGAGGACGTTCTACTGTTACTAATCTCGCAATTTTCTCGCATTATTGTATTTCTAACTTTGAATTAGGCTTTCAAGTTGATGCGGTTTACACTGATCTTTCAAAAGCATTTGATAAAGTCTCTCATTCAAATCTACTTATGAAATTATATAAAATTGGGTTTCATTCCGTTTTCTTAAAATGGATTGAATCTTATTTTTCTAATAGGAGTTGCTATGTAGTTATTGAATCTTCTAAATCTTATGCTTATAAAGCTACATCTGGTGTGCCACAAGGTAGTATTCTTGGTCCCTTACTTTTTGTATTATTCATTAACGATATATCATCTTCTGTTAAATTTTGTAAGATTTTACTGTATGCTGATGACTTAAAAATCTTTCTGCGTCTTAATTCGATTGCTGATGCGTTTCGTCTTCAAAGTGATTTGAATTCTATCTCCCAATGGTGTTCTGAAAATTCATTAGAAATAAATGTGTCTAAGTGCAGTAAAGTCTCATTTGGTAGGTGTTCAAATCGTATCTGTTTTGATTATGTTATCAATTCACTCAGAATTGAAAGTTCAAATGAAGTTTTGGATTTAGGTGTTATTTTTGACGAAAAATTTACTTTTGTCAGCCATTTGAATCGTATTATCCCTAAAGCTTATTCATTACTTGCGTTTTTAAAGAGAAATTGCAAGCAATTTCAGGATCCATATACTTTTAAGCTTATTTTCACGTCTTTAGTACGCTCAAAGCTGGAATATGCTTCTTTTATCTGGAGTCCCTTCTGTTCTAAGTACATTACTAGAATTGAGAATGTACAAAAAAGATTTATAAAGTTTGCTCTTCACTCTATACATTTTACACTGCCTGAGCCCAAATATATTGAAAAATGCAGATTAATATCGTTAAAAACACTTGAAAGCAGAAGACAGGTTTTGTCTCTCCTTTTTATTTTCAAAATTGTTAATGGTGTAGTCGATTGTTCTGAATTACTCAAACTTTTGCCTTTTAATGTTCCTTCTCGTACTTTGAGACGTAATAATTTGTTTTATGTGCCGTTCCACAGAACGAGTTATTCTTACCATGAACCTATCTCGAGGGCTTTAAATGAGTTTAACCGCATAAATTGTGTGGATTTGGATATAAATTCTAGTTTGGCAATGTTTTCAAATGTATTAGATTTAATTTATTTTTAGATATAAGTCGTAGTCTGTAAGGAATACTGTAATTCCATTGACTGTAAATAAATGAAATGAAATGAAATGAAATGGGCAGCGAAGCGCACCGGGCTCAGCTAGTCTATATATATAAAAATGAAACGGTCCATCTGTGTAATGGCATCACGTCAGAACGGCTGGAGCGATTTGGATGATTTTTTTTTCAGTGGTTCATATTCGCCTGGAGAAGGTTGTTACGAAAGAAAATTTTGGGAAAACCCTCCGGAAAAGTCGGAAAATTGGGAAAATCGAAAATTGCTATTTCTTGCGAGATTCCTACTGTTCCTATCTACTGCTCTCTTTTTCAATCCAAATTTTTTTATTAATTTTCTATTAAACAAAAAAGTTTTCTATTAAACATATGTACGAGTTTGTGCTATTTTTCTTGCTGCAATTCATTCGAGTTTTGCGCATTGTTACACTGATTTCGCGTATCACATCGGCAAACGGTACAAGCATTACGATCAATTAAAATTCATCGCGATATTTATCAATTCGAACATTTTTTCAGATAATAAGTTTGAGTATAAGAGGTAAGGTTATCTTATTGGATTGCGGGCATTGCAAAATCATAATTTCGGATGAATGCACGATGGCGCATAAACGAGCTCTGGAGGCAGTTGACCGAACGATGAAGGATTTACGACGTGATTTGAGACAATTTGGTGAGTCTATGATATTGCTCTCCAGAGATTTTCGTCAAACGCTTCCCGTCATCCCGAAATCTACTGCCGATGAAATTAATGCATGCCTGAAATCGTGATCTTTGTGGCGGAATGTCAAGAAGTTGAAATTGACCACGAACATGAGAGTCGCGCTGCAGAACGACTCATCGGCTCTTGAATTCTCGAAACAACTGTTGGCGCTTGGCAATGGCCAAATTACTGTTGATGTTTCCACTGCATTGATATTGTTCCCGGCAAATTTTTGCGAGTTCACATCGTCGAACGAGGAACTCATCACCAAAGTGTTTCCAAATCTCGATTAGATTAGTGAACGGGCAATATTAGCAGCGAAGAATAAGGACGTCAATAGCATGAATTTTATTATTCAAAGTAAAATCGAACTCGCTTGATGTGCCAGGAGCTCCGCCTCATAATTTACAGCTGAAGGTGGAATCGATCATAATCATGTTGCGGAATCTGAATCATCCGAAATTGTGCATAGTTCGCGGTTGTCCATTATGAAACTGATGGACAATGTGATTCAGGCGACGATCATCAAGGGAAAATTCAAAGGAGAGGAAGTCCTTATCCCACGAATTCCGATTATTCCAACTGATCTTGCATTCCAATTCAAGCGAATTCAGTTCCCTGTACGATTGGCTTTTACGATGACAATCAATAAATCTCAAGACAAATCGTAGGAAGTCTGTGGAATTAATCTCGAATTTCCCTGTTTTTCGCACGGTCATCTGTACGTTGCCTGTCTTCTGTCTACGTTGTTTGTTGTTTATCACATCGCTCTCTACTGATTTCGATTCCTTTTAAACAAATCGCATTAAAATTTTAACTATCTGTGTTTTATTATCACTCTGGAGTTTATCTGAAGGCGTTAAATTGGGGCGAGGCGAAGTTCGCCGGGTCCGCTAGTAAATTTATAAATCTGAATGTGCAAAATTCTGCAGAAAGAGTCATTCATTAGATTTATTTTATCATTGAATCGAAAAAAAACTAATGACGTCGTCGTATTTTTTTAAAGTTGTATGATGCCATATGGCATCAATTTTATTTGGAGTATGTAAAATACGTAACAGAAAGTAACGATTTTTTTTTGGATTTTGTGAAGGCGGTCAACTCATTTGAACGCTGTTTCTCACAGAGTAAAGTGCAAATGATGCCATATGGCATCACTCCAAAAACCACTTTTGAGTCGACTTTTTGAAAAATTAAAATAATAATCTTATTAAAAATATTAAAGGCCAAAAAATAACAACATTGGATTTTTAGGGTCTGTATCTAAAAACAAAGTTCGATAATGGTAAGTACTTATTATTTAGCCACTTTTCTCATTATTTTAACATGGGGATGTCATTGGAGGAAAGTACTTCCCAAAAGCATACAATAAAGTAGCATAATAAGTAATTATTTGTAGCATAGGCATACCACATAAATATGTGCTTATATTTTCACGATTTTAAGTACTTGAATATTGCATTACCAATAAGTTATAAAATAAGTAATATATATGTAGAAATGGCCATTTAAAGTGATTTTTTGCATATTGTCGCGCATTTTTCTGGAAACAAACAATTTCATCATGCCAGATTCGAATTTCTGAACCCTGTGAAAAATTCTTCAACGGTATAACATTATACGATTTACGCGTACCTGCAGCCTCTTATCGTCGTCATGTATAGAAGAAGATGACGACGATAAGAGGCTGCTGGTACGCGGTTATAATTGTTTTCTTGTTCGTTTGTTTTTATTTGTAACCTTTTTATCTCCTGATGATGTTCTTAAATTAAGAACGAAATATTGAGTTTTTGAAAAGATGACTAAATAAAGATCAACAAAAAAACCTATGACCTTGAGCTTGAATATCTAACAACAAAAATTATAGTAAAAAATAAAATATTTTTTTTTATGTATTTTTTTGTCCCAGGATTTTTTTTTTTTTTTTTTTTAAAAATCTAATTTTTCCAATTTGTTTAATGACTGTTACTAAACCACTGTTCCTAATTGAAAGAGATATTTCGAACATTTAATAGCTTCAATTAAACGTATATGTCGACCTGATCGGGCAAATACTCCAAAAATTATAGTGCAAATACTAAGGGTACCTTCGACGATAATAGTATTTTTAATAATCTGTACACAATCTGTACAAAAAACTATTTTTTAGGTCTAGGACACAAAAAAAAATTTTTTTGTTACAGAGTGTAATTTAAATAAACCAAAAAAAAATTAATTTACTAATATCTTTTTGAGACTCAAGGTGAGGGGATTCATTAGTCGGTTTACCCGACTGAACTTTCTTACTTGTTTTTGGGTATAAATCAATATGATATGAAACCAGAGTATTGCCAAATTGCCCTATTAAACTTACCTTACATATAGTTTTATGGGAGCCATGTGAATTCCACTACACCCCTCTGTACATGAAGTACACTTCATCACCCTCATTATCTTTAAATTCATTCCAAAAAAACACAATGTAACATAAATTGTTTAAAAACCGTTTTCTTTATTTTTGAAGATAAATCCTTAGAGTATATAATCTTTGCTTTTTTTGGAAATTCTGTTTTGTTCTGTTTTAGAAAATATTTAAAAATAAAAAAAGTTTTTGAAATTACAACGCTGTTTGTATTATTGTAGATAGATAATATTATATAATCAGAAAATTTGTGGGTGTTCTTGTTATTTTCTGTTTTCTGCTTTGCATTACAAGTTTTGTATTTTGTTTAATATAAATAATGATTAATTTATTTGCTTTACTTGAGTAAAAGTGCCAGTGTTGACTAATAATAATAATACATGTTCATTAAGACATTAGACAGAGTTTATAACAATGATTAAGTGTTGTTGTTGTTGTTCTTGTTTTCTTTTCTTCTTTATTTTCAGCTGTTATTAATACAAAGTTGTCCATCTTCAGCATTCTACAAGAACGTCTAAAGGTGAGTTTGATTTTCTCCGATTTTATTATAGAATATTAGTGATCTTAGGCTACTCATATTATTAAATGGAGGCTTGTAGAAATGTAAGACAGGGCTATTAATCGATTAATCAAAAAATATCAATATTGATGAACAATTTCGTTTTTTCTTTGTTTTTTTTAGGATTGGGAGGAATTCAAATTATCTGTCATTTCACCTGAAAAAAGCCACAGAAATGTTTTAGTCGTCTGTTTCATGAATAATGCGAAAATATGACCTTCAATATCACAGAATTTCTTGATTGGTACACAGACAGAAATCAAAAATCTATTTTCAAATTTTGCTTTAAAAATTTCTTCTTCTTCTTTTTCATCTTCTGAATGGCAGGTCGTTTGTAAAAACAAAACTATTCGTAATATTGATTAATTTGCTATGATAAATTGCTTAACTGCTCTAGCCATTAGTGTTGCAAAAGTGTTTCTATTATTATTTTTCATCTTTATAAGAGTTTGTTTTGTGTTTTTTTATTTATTTTATTTTACTATAAAATAGTTTTCATTAAAAATGTAATTAACAATATGCCACCAATATTATATTTTATTTCTTAACAATTTGTTTTAGTTATAGTGTCTATATAAAAAAAATCGTGGTCGCTGCTTCAAAATGCAGTCCTTTTATATATGTAAAAAAACATTTATTCGGTTTTTTGGTTGTTAACTTTTAGAAAGTTATTATTATTATTATATTCGTACAATGCTTATATATATTTGAAATATATATGAGTATATTGGGTTGTTGCTATATACTGAGTCAATCTATTAAAATTGGATTTTTCTTTTGCTAAATGTATGTATTTATGGCTGTTTTTGTCTATCGTCACTATTACGCGATTATATCTTGATCTTATATCTAGATTTCAGCAAACTACTTGACCTCTAAACTCTCTAATGTTTGAATACCGCTAGATTACTGCTTTGCTTTCATTAAATTTTGCAAAAAAAAAAAACAAAGATAACATTCTTTTACATCGAGTCGAGATGTTGCTCTACAAGTATGAAGTGAGGAACAGTGTTTGGAAACTGAATTAATCGGTTTATATTTTTAGTTCTAATTTTTAAAGACTTAACAATACTCATCTTGTTACTCTGCTTGTAACACTTTGAAATATTGATCGATTGGTTTGTTTGTTTTTTTTTCTTTTTTTGGTTAAAAATGCAAATTTGAAAGTGACCCTGTAAAACATGGCTGGTTCTATTTGTTGCGAATAATTCTTGGTGAATACCGGGTTTTTCAATAAGAGCGCTACAAAAGTTTTTTTAAATAAAACAAAAACGGTTTTGGATATCAATGACATTCTTTATTCCTGTGAAAGTACGTTCGATGCCATTATGTATGGAACTCGATTTCTTTTGCATGGCCAACACGGGCACGCATGCAGAATTCCAGACGCTGAACCCAATTTTCGACGGTTTTCAAGAATAAATCGGCCGATACTGCTGTAATTTCACGTTCGATATTCGTACGAAGTTCAACAATCGTCGCTGGCTTGTTGGCATAGACAATAGACTTGACGTAGCCCCAAATCGAACGACCGAGGCGGCCAATCGACTGGACCATTTCGTGAGATCACACGTCCTCCAAACTTGGTTTCCAATAAATTGATTGTGGCATTCGCTGTGCGGCTTGTGGCGCCGTCCTGTTGGAACCACATGTCCTCCAAGTCCATATCATCCAATTGGGGCCAAAAATATTCGGTTATCATTGAACGGTAGCGATTCCCATTCACAGTAACGTGCCGGTCTTGATCATCACGGAAGCAGTACGGCCCAATGACGCCGCCGGCCCATAAACCGCACCAAACCGTAATTTTTTCGGGATGCAATGATGACTCATGGAGTACGTGTGGATTGCTGTCTGACCAATAACGCATATTTTGTTTATTGACGAAGCCATTCAGCCAGAAATGAGCCTCATCGCTGAAGATGATTTTTTTATTTAGTGTTTTGCTTCTCCTGTAAAATTTTCAAATATGATGATAGACCCTTTCTCGTTTCTGATGACGATATATAGGGTGATCCAAGTAGAGATACTTTTTTCAATAGCCTTTTTTGGACAGATCACGTGTGAGTCGTGTCATTCTGTCATGTAATTTTTGTTATGTATTGTTTGGCATTTCATCATGGAAAGACTAACGCCTGAACAACGTTTACAACGTTTTGAGAACAAATTGACAGATTAATTAGTGTAATGTTATAACGGGTGATCCAAGTAGAGATACTTTTTTCAATAGCCTTTTTTGGACAGATCACCTGTGAGTTGTCATGTTATTTTTGTTAAGTATTAAGCCTCAAGCTGAACTTAATTCTCTTGAACTGTGGATGAACAAGTGGAACATAAAGGTGAATTCAACCAAATCGAGTCATGTGACATTTGCAACTAGACGCGGTAACTGTCCACCCGTAACTATAAATGGAGAAACAATTCCACCACAAGCTACTGCCAACTATTTAGGAATCACACTCGATCGTCGTCTGACCTGGGCATCGCGTATAAAATCGAAGAGAAAAATATTAAAAGAGAAAACTAGCAGATTATACTGGCTCCTTGGTCCTAAATCTCAATTAAATTTGGAGAATAAATTACGAATATATAAATGCATTCTCAAACCTGTGTGGACGTATGGTATTCAGCTCTGGGGCACTGCCTCCACCTCAAATATTGCAATATTTGAACGATACCAATCAGTAACATTGCGATTAATTGTGAATGCCCCGTGGTTTGTTCGAAATTCATCTATTGTAAATGATTTAAGAATGCCAACTGTCAAAGAAGAAATCCGAAGATACAGCAAAAATTACATACGGCGCTTGAGCGATCACCCGAATCCATTAGCCATAGCGCTGCTTGATGATAGCAATGAAATTAGGAGACTGAAACGTAAACACATACTAGACTTGCCATATTCACATAGAACATAAATCATATGAAATTTTACTTTTTCCATAAAATAGAAATGTCATATCATAGAGCATATATAAATCCGTTATTTGATTATATAATTATATTATGTAATGTAATGTCACTAAACTTATGTTAATTTAATAGTTACGTAGTTCGCTGGAACTATCTAACTCCTGTCATTTTGTAATTAATGAACAAATTTGCTTGTCTTCGGACAGATTGCAAATAAATAAAGAGAAAAAAAAAAGTATTAAGCCTGAACAACATTTACGCGTGTCATTCGCCAGTTACCATTCGAAATGCTCGAACGAGTCATCGAAAATTGGACTCAACGGATGGACCATCTAAGACGTAGCCGCGGCCAACATTTGATAGACATAATCTTCAAAAAATAAATGCCAAAGAATGTTCTTTCAAATGATAATAAACATTCCCCATTCAATTTGAATTTTCTGTGTTTTTTCTTTAAAAAAGTAGGGAACCTCGAAATGGATCACGATATATAAGAGCGACCATTTGTACGAGGGCGGTCCCAAAATTGAAAATTGGCAACCTTCGAAAACATAATTGTTAAGCTTCAAAGGCGCCACGTTATTTGTAAACATGGAACAAATTGGTCACCGATATGTACTCGTAATACAATAGTTTCATTTGAAAAGTCTCAGTCCAACGAATATTAAAATCGAGCTACCTTCTACCTTGGGAGAGTATGCTCCTTCGTTTGCAACTATAAAATATGTGGTGGCAGAGTTTAAACGATGCCGTAAGGCTACCAAGACGAACACGGTAGTGGTCAACAAATTCAGGAACGCAGATCGTAAATTATCTGCGAACATTTTTCGCTGTAACTATTGTCACATACTGCCGAAAATGTTCGCACATAATTTCTCATTATGTTTATCCATTTCACCCTTCACGGCGAGGCAGATATAACGGTGGTTGCCAAACCTCGCAATGGTCCGGCTTTTGCAGATATACCTCCACCACTTTAAAGCTGCACCCGCTGCCTTAAAAACCGTCTTGATGCAAGGATGAGCTGACCTGCTTCTAACACAGTACAGCATTTTTCAGCTCATTGATTTTGAACTCAATTCAGAGAATTGGACGTGAAAGTAGCTCCAAAAATAAGAACTTCTGCATCATGCGTTTAGTCAAGTTGGCTAAATTAATAATTTAATGGGCATACGATTTTTTTCCTCGAGGTGGATTTTTAACACTTTTTTCTATATTTTAACACGGTTATATCTCGGTATACCGTACGGAATATGTCTTTTGTGTCTGAAGCAAAGTTGTAGATATTGAATAGGAGAAAAAAATGCCGAACAAACCTACGCCGTGGACGAAATAACCACAAGGAAAAAGATTGTCGCACCGAACCGAAACGGCTAAAGTGCAAAGCTTGGCTAAAGTATCGCAGTGAAAGATGAGTACGAGGAAGCAATTTTCAATATGCATTAAACCTCTGCAATGAATGTCTTGAATGGCCTTTCAAGACATTCAGTTGTTTATCAAATACTTACTGCCACACACTCTATGACAAAACAAATGAATGAGTGAAGAAAACAGTAACCGCCAAACAGGTTTCAAAACAAATAAGTAACAAGTAAGTAATAGAGAAGTACACTCATTCAAGCACTGTACACCAAAACAAAAATACTACTGTACTCATTGTCATTGCTAAGAGAGACGCAACAACAAAGAGCGACGGACCACCTTAGAAATTTTTTGATTTTGAAGGGTAATAGACTAGGGTAAATAGACTAGGTTGTACATACTGAAGAAATAGAAAACAGCAGTGTACTCGCTTAATTATACTCATCGTTTGACGAATTGAAACAAGTATAAAGAATACAAAAACCGAACGAGCAGAATACACGATTTGATTGTAAACATCTAACACTGTGAAGTGTTTGCTGTTTTTTTTTCGATCATTCTATGGTAGTGTCAATCGAGTAAAAAAACAATGTTTCAGTGTGCAGTGAAGTAGTGTACACTACTGTAGACTATGAAATGAATGTCTTGATGCAGAGGTTTAATATGCATGGCATCAATAAAATCAACCATATGACCGAAAGGATGATGACAATTACATAGTGGACGTTCAAATAAATGGTCGCCGTCAAAAAATTTAAGTAGACTCCGGTGTTAAGTGTACCCTAATTAAAAAGCGTGAGTATGATCAGCTGAATATTAAAACACAATTACAACGATCGCGATAGCGTTTCGTTCGTATACTAAGAACATTTCAGTGGCATATGGAAAGGTGAAAGTAGATGTTAGATATGGTAATAGACAGTCGACTGAGGAAATGTACGTCATGCCGTTTGGGTCAAATTTGGATTCGTAATTTAAAAACTAATCTCCAGGATATTGATGAAAGAGGGTTTTGTTCAAATAATTCTACAGTGGCAGTATTCACACATTCAATAGAAGATTTAATTGGTAAATTTCAAAACTTATTCGTGGAAAAGGTAGGAAGTGTACCAAATAATGAAGTCAAGTTGCAGTTAAGGGACAATTCCAGACCACAATTATTCAAGGAGCGTGAGGTTCCTTTTGCACTCCGAGATCGGGTCGAAAAGAAGCTCAAAGATTTAGAATCCGCTGGAATTATATCATAAGTTGAGCGAAGTGATTGGGGCGATCCTTGGTAATTATTCCGAAGTCAGACGGAGGTATTCGACTACGCGTCGACTACAAGGTCGGGGTGAACCCGAAACTTGTCTCGGCGAATCACTTAATTCGACGAGTTGATGAGATTTTGAACAAACTTAAGGGTGCCAGATACTATTGTCGACTTGATCTGTTCAAGGCCTATTTACATTTGAAGGTGGACGAGGAGTCAAGTCGGATTCAGACTATTTTCACACATAGAGGCACTTATTTGGTGAATCGCCTGTCCTTTGGCATAAAGATGGCTCCTTCCGAATTTAACCGGATTATGGAACAGATTTTATCCGGGTTGGGGAACACGATGTCTTATTTCGATGATATCATTTTGATTATTAATAATAACATTAATACTTTGATTATTTTATTAATTCAGCTCGAGGCCAAAGAATTTTTATTTTATCGAGTTTTATTTATTTTTCAATATTTCGATCCTCATCGTGGATCATCTTCAGGAAATTCTACAAACATTATTACATACATTAATTACATTAGAAGACACATACATTAATGACGTTAACTTACGAAAATCAAATAAACAAAAAGCTTAAAAAATATTTAGCGACATGTCAACCTTCTTCCATCGAGTCTTTTTTTGACACTGTCTCGTCGTTATTTGTTTTGTTTTCTATTTTTACCAATTAGAAGTTTATAGTTCTGCGAGAGATTGTCGAGATCGGCTTTTGAGTTCATTCGTCTTGTTGTGTGTGTCGTCTGTATGTGTAGCATCTCGAGAGTCATGCGGTTGCTGTAACTGTTCTCGCATTGTATACGGGACCATAGAGGCCGAATGTAAATACAATTTGAACGAATGTCTTCAAAGTCTCAAAGATCACGATTTACATCTAAGTTTAAGTAAAATAAGGGTCTCCCATATTCGACGGACCCATCTGGCAACGCCATAACTTTTGACAGAGATGTCAGATCGCTTAATGACATACCGCGTTTGAAGCGTCAGTCCAAGCAGATTTTTACCATGGAACAATACACGCCACGCGAAATAGTTGAAATTTACATTCAACAGAAGAAGTCAATTGTGAAAACTCAACGTGCTTTTAAAATATTAAAAAATGTGAGAAGTGCGCCTTCTAAGAACACCATTAAGCGTTTATACGAAAAATGTTCGACTGGTGAGGCTCTTTCTAATCCGAAGAGGCCAAATAAAAGTCGACCAAGGCGATCGGCCGAGAATATCGCTGCCGTACGAGCCAGTGTTGAGAGGTCCCCAAGAACATCCCAAAAACGCCGTTCTCAGCAGTTGGGCATGGCTCGGTCCACTTTACAACGGATTATTCGCGTTGATTTGCATTTGTTCCCGTACAAAATTCAATTGACGCAAAGATTGTTGCCTGCGGACAAGCCTCGTCGATTGGAATGGGCCCAAAAAAAACATGGGTCCGTCGAATATGGGCAACCCTGTATTTGGGTCATGTTATTCAACATAATAAAATTTCGAAGTCACCATCGAAAATCCAGGCAATTACTAACATGCAACGACCTTCTACAGTAGATGAAGTTCGACGGTTTCTAGGCATGTTGACATATTATGCCCGATTTCTTCCAGAGATGTCTTCGATAACGTCACCATTACCTCAATTATTGCAGAAGAACAAGAAGTTTTATTAGTCGACGAACTGTTAGGCATCATTTTTGAAACTTAAAAATGCCATAGCCAGCGAACAAGTTCTAATGCCATTTGATCCGCAATTGCCCGTAGAAGTTGCATGCGATGCCAGTCCCACGGGAATAGCCGGAGTGCTCTCGCACATAATTGATGGACACGAGCATCCTGTGGCCTTTGCTTCTCGTTCGTTAACGGTGGCCGAGAAAAACTACAGCCAATTATACCGCGAGGCATTGGCGATAATTTTCACGATAAATCACTTTTTCATGTATATATACGGTCGAAAATTCAAATTGTTGACAGACAAATTGTTGATAGACTCCCGCAATGACATCAGCGAGATTATTGCGATATGCAGAGTTTTTATCACATTTTAATTATGAGATTGTTTTTAAGAAAGTTTCGGAGAATACGAATGGCGATTGTCTTTCTCGTGCAACACAGGTTTTGGAAAAACCATCAACTGATCAAATAATAAATGATGAGGTAAATCAACTATGTCTATTATCGATTTTCGAGATCTCCAGCGAATTTGTCAATACTGAGATTTTAGCGTCATATACCGCAAAAGATCCAGATCTATCCAATATATTTAAACAATTAGTTGATGGTATTGATAATAATGAAATATATACGTTAAACAAAGGCCTGAGGGTAAATGGGCCTGAGGGTAAATGGATAAAAAATTAATAAATGAACAATAAAAATGTATGTTTTGCTGAAGTATCCACCATAATTTAAAAATTTCTGTTTATTATTTTGTGTAAAATATTTTGAAATCCTACAACCACACTGTTGCTTTTTAAATTTTCTCATAAACCTTATATTAGATGACCCAAACAATCGTTTAATATACCTACCTATCAACCTAGAATCTCTTTCTCAATTGGTTAGGTTTTGTCCGTCCGTCTGCTTGTAAATGCATCCTTGGTACCAAGTACAGGTCACAATTATGCTCAGATCACTATGAAATTTACCAAGATCTTTTTTTTAGAACAAGGACTTGATGAAGTGGGTGCAGAAGGTTTCCGATTTAGATAAAGTCCCTATATATGATCAATCAAGCAAACAATTGTATTTGTTTTCGGTTGTTTATTTCCCATTGTCTAGAATCAGCTGTTGCTACTTTTACAGCTGTTGGATAGAGTTGCCCTCATTCTGATATTTTCGTGTGGAAAAAGCTTTAGGAAATGTCAATAATAACGTGAAGGTAATATTGGTCTTTGACAGGAAAACGATGAAGAAAAGACCTTTCTTACCCGAACGATAAGTGACAATGAACCAAATTAAAAACATGATTGCTTGGGTGAGAATAAGAAGAAGAAAATTATTGCTTGGGTAGCTATCGCACGTCTGCGTTTTGGTACATTTATCTGGACAGGCTGATCATTTTCAAGGGTCAAAGAGTATTGATTCCAAAATGTCTACATCCTCATATACTACAAGAACTTCACCACACACATTCAGGCATTACGACAATGAAGCAGCTCGCCAGGAGATATTGCTTCTGGAAGGGTATCGATGCTGACATAGAGAGGATGGTAAGATCCTGTGAAGCCTGCGTACAAGCCCAATCAAAGTCAACAAAAGCTCCGCTTCAGAAATGGGAAGAACCAGGCGGACAGAGTTCACTTCGACTACGCTGGTCCTTTTCACAGTCACTTTTTTCTAATTGTTATAGACGCGAAGTCCAGATAGGCGGAGATAAGAATCACACGCGATGCTCCCACAACAGCCATTTCAATAAAACTTTTTGCAGACATATTTTCAAGCCATGGATTAATAGCACCAGGACATCCTAATACTAATGGCTCGGCAGAACGAAACGTACAGACTCTTAAGCGAAAATCAAAAGCAATGTCGTCTGAACAAGGAACACTTCCAAATAAGGTCAATGAGATGTTACAAAGATACCGAGCCACTTCTTTTGTCAAGCGAAAAAAGTCCAGCCGAGTTTTATTTCAATCGTCGAATTCGAATAAGGCTAGATGCAATGAAACAAACAACTACATTTCAATCAACAAAACCGATTCCGGGCGTTCGACAACTAAGCGTAGGAGGAAGAGTCCAAGCTTTGCACATGAGAAACACTAAAAATGTTTGGAATACAGTTACAATAATGGAGAAGTACTATCAGTTACATTATCTTGTGAAAATCGATGATGAAAAACTACCAAAGTTCAACAACGTAGGGTTAATTTCGATCCAGCTATTGACAATTCTTCACCAGATCAACCAGATAATAGTGATATCTATTACACATTTCCAGCAAAACCACAATATCGAATTAATACCGAAAATAGATCAACTCTTCAAGAACCTTCACAACCAAATGTTCAACCACTTCAAGAAAATAGACGATCTACTCAAGAAAATCATCAAAACACATCTACACCGCAAGAAAATAGACCAGATACACAAGAACCTTCTCAAAACACATCTGTACCATCTCAAGGCAATAGAATAACTAATCAGACACCATCTAAACCGGCTTGTCAAGATGACATTTTAAATTCTCAAGAATCTCAAGTATCTGTACCGGATCAGTCATCGTTGCAATCGCAAAACCAACCTCTAAGGAGATCTTAACGGCCCCGAACGAAGCCAAGCTTTCATAGAGATTATGTTGATGTAATCAATATATAATTGAATATAATATCTTATTTTTGTTGATGAATTGCTTCATACTGATCTCTTCTAAGCGTGGGAGACTGTTATATCCCCATTTTATATTTATATATTGGCAACCCTGTTGATATACATGAACTGTAAATGTTCATTCCTTTATATAGTCTTAAGTATGAGTTTTGAATAAATGACTGAAAATGTAACAACCCGCGCTTTTTATTCAACCCTTCTAAAGTTATAACATGATCTATCTGAAATGTAACGCTTATACTTTTCAATTGTTTACAATTTATACAATCTCCCTTCATTTCGATCGTCTTCGACAGTCATCCTTAGGAAATGCACTTTAAAATAATTTAACAAGTTGTACAAAAATTAAAAGACAGCAATAAATGCACAATAATTACATTTAAAACAAAACTATACACTTCAGAGTTTACAATCAACTAAAAAAAATATTTTCTTCGTCCGTATTTTTCAACTAGATTTCTTTAAATCTGCGCTCAATTATGCTTATCAGTCTTATAGTTCATTCGTTTGTCGTTCGGTACATTTATAATGTGTAACAAACGGATGAAATATAAAAGTGTCTTTTAAATTTTTTATAACTTGTGATTACACTGTACAACAATTTCAAACTTTTTTCAAAATAACAGGGTTCTGTCAGTGGATTCTGGTAGAGGAGACCAAAAAAATATATACGTGTATCGGCGTTTTGAAAGATGACATCGGAATTTTATTTTAGGGGGGGTTAAAGTTTTCCCTCCTTTGCTTGTTCGTGCAGAATATCGGTATATAAAACTATGTGTTCTGTTCATATGAGGTGTAGGGTATCGTCAGCAACTTTGTAGCAAATGTTAAGGCCTATATTTTTGTGGAATATATGAACCCTCTAGCTTCCCCCCATAACGGTGATTTTTGCCTATATTTTAAAAAATCGTAAAAAACTCCCCTAAAAATGGGCGGAGCGGGGTTGAAATGTTCTACAAAAATGTCGCCCATTAAATTTTACTATATGTGTCAGAACACACCAAAGCCCAAAACTTAACACAAACTCCAAAAAAAACGCCCAAATTTAAGATAGCCTGTTAAGGGTTAATTTGTTATTCCTCGCATATGTAGGTTCTCCGAGCTCTGAAGAGAAGGTTGTTATTCAACAACTACCAAGAGTACTTTTGTTCTTCTTCATTATTTCTGTCATTATATTTTTGTCACTCAAAAATACCATAACGAAACTTTTGAGTGGCACGTTACTTATGAACGTTAACGTTTGACATCGTGGGTCAGCCCTACAAGGGAATTTGTAAGAACAATAATGTCTGACTGTTTGGGAAAACCTGACTGGTTTTGCTACGTCTGTGGCAAGCATACCCTTATGGAACATAGGGTTTCATTTTTTACGAGCAAGGTGGAGGATATATATTAAATTTATTTTAAACTGGAAGTTTTTCCAACTGAGCCATGGGTGCCAAAACATACACGCTGAAAAAAAATCGCTTCTGTAGTATATTGTCCCAAACATATTCTGCTTGAAATATACAAATGTTTAGGGTACACTCCAAATATATAATATTTGGCACACACAAATACTATATGTTTGCGAGGATATTGTTCTAAACAAAAATATGTTCCAGTTCTAATATTTTTTTTATTTGGGAGTAATATTTCCAAAACAAAGATTAATTTGTATTTATGTATTTTGGAATTTAAAGACAAGTTTTCTGTTTTTCGAAAGTTATGTTTGTAAAATGCAATTAAAACTTAAATCGTAACTATAAATTGCATTGATGGATTGACAAAAAATGATGTATTGAAATATTTATGAATTAAAATTTTTGATGTGCTGCTAAAGACATCTTTAACTAAGTTTAACACGAAATCTAGGAAAAACTAACTAAAATTCGAAAAACATAGCAAAGTCTAAAAAATCTTTTTTAAATAAAATATATTTGGAAAGCTTCTTAAGCAATAACTTTGTTTGTGTGTAAACACATATTTTATTTGTGAAAGTCAGTTTGCAAATATATTATGTTCTAATATATTAATATATTCGTTCCAAACAAAATTTCTTGATTTTTAAATAAAATTTATTTGTTAACAAATATAAAATATTTAAAAAAATCGTTTCCAAATATATTTTCTTTCAATTCAAACATATCAAAAATGCAGATTTTTCCCCGTGTATATGCCGAAATTGCTATATCGGTTTGATGCTGTGGTGTAAAGGTAATACAAGTTATGATTTAAATTTGATTATACATATATATTTATATTTTGATTTTCAACTGAAACTGATGAGCATGGCGAACGGTTCCATCATATATGTCTTCCTATTGAAAAACGCTATAAAGGCAAGAGCATTTTGTCTCTTATAACAGATTTATGTTGGACATTGTTTGATAATGGCGTCGAATTGCCAAGAGTGAAAAGAAAGTGAATTAAAAATAAATTAACTTATGTATTTAATAAGTATTTCTCCTTGTATATGCTTTATTAATAGATTTTTTGTTTATAGTCCTGAAGTATAATTTAATATAAAATAAATATTATTTAATTGTAAAATAAAATTATTATTTTTTTTGCATCTCCCACATCAACCCCGAAAAATTCAATTTTTAAATACCTTTTTGGTACTAACACTATATATTATCTAAATTAACCCTTAACAGGCAATCTTGAATTTGGCCGGTTTTTTTGTGTTTGTGTTAAGTTTTGGGCTTTGGTGTGTTCTGACATATATAGTAAAATTTTATGGCCATCATTTTTGTAGAACATTTCAACCCCGCCCCACCCATTTTTAGGGGAGTTTTTTACGATTTTTTAAAATATAGGCAAAAATTACCGTTATGGGGGGAAGCTAGAGGGTTAATATATTCCACAAAAATATAGGCCTTAACATTTGCTACAAAGGCCTCTACATTTGCTGAAGATACCCTACACCTCAGATGAACAGAACACATAGTCTTATATACCGATATTCTGCACGAACTAGCAAAGGAGGGAAAACTTTAACCCCCCCCTAAAATAAAATTCCGATGTGATCTTTCAAAACGCCGATATACGTATATATTTTTTTTGTCTCCTCTACCATAATCCATTGACAGAACCCTGTTATTTTTTTTTGTGTTGTACTGTGTTATTTGTATTTATTTTAAAGTGAATTTCCCTGAGGATGATTGTCGAAGACAATCGAAATATTGGAAAGAATTAAAATTTAAACTATTTAAAACAATTCAAACATTAGTTTTTTTAAATAATACATGACCTCAAGCCAAGCCATCAACAACTTCGTCAAATAAAAAGGTCAACAATAAATACAACTAATAGACAGTGTAAATTTATGCTATCTTTATTTGTCATCCGAACAAGTTCATATTTTAGTATTAGATGTTTTTTTTTTTGGATTTATAATTCAATGCCATCTGCATATTCCATATATGCATTTTATATGCAAAAGTTATGCTAGGGAATATGCACAACATATGCAAAATATTATGTGCATAAACAAATAGCATATGCAATAAAAAAATCGCATATGCAAAAAATATGCATCTGCAAATTGGAGAAAATTAACTAATTTTTGAAACATAATTTTATATAACAACAAGAACTACACGCGCACCAAATTTCAAGATTAAATCTTCAGCCGTTTGTCTGTTATGCCCTTTCAGAAAGAAAGGTAACCATGTACAGATATTAGGCGACAAACACGGACATATTAAAATAAAAAAATGTTGAAAATCTTTATTAGAAAAAAATAGACGGTACAAAATGGAACAACAGCAAATGATCGAATTTGGGCCAAATTTTAAACATAAATGTGTTTGCATATGCACTATGTATATATGCAGTTTGCATAAAATATGCAAAAATAAATAGGTGTATGTATGTATATATAATTATTTTTTGACAAAAAAATGTGTGTTTTATCGGTTTTGCCGTACAACCATTCAATAAAAATGTGCAATTGCATATATTTCGCTGTCTAATAACACTATGCAACAAAAAAACATTAAGGCATACTATTTTAGAAAACCAATACAAATTTTTTCTTGTGTAAAATTTTTTTTCTAGATTTCCAGTTTTCTTGGGATGTGTCATTAGTATTTGAACCATATTATTTGAAGTAAAAGTTCGATTAAGCCGACATACCATTAAAATTAAAGGAAGTTATAAGGACTAAAAATGCTGAAAACAACACATTCATGTAAAAACTGAAGTTTATTATCTGTCGTTAGAGCAATTAGAAAAAATCAATTTTTTTCAAAAACATAGTTTTTTGCTGGCACAAAAAAACCATAAACAATTACAAAAAATGTATTTGTTACATTTTTTGAAAGCTAGCATCCTGACACAGAAAACAGTGGCTATTTCAATAATATCTATGGATAAATGTATAAATTATGACCCATATTGTAAAAATAGGGAAATTCAGACAAATAACACTACGCAAGAAAAACATTTTTTTTTTGTGTCCTAGACCTAAATTTTTTTTTTGTATAGATTGTGGCATACTATTATATAAAATCAAAGCCACAAATTTTTTTATGGATAATTTTTTTTTTATTATCGTCGAAGGTACCCTTAGTACTTGGACTATAATTTTTGGAGTATATTCCCGATCAGGTCAACTTATACGTTAAATTGAAGCTATTAATGTGGGCTACCAATGTTGGAAATATCTCTTTAACTTAGAAACAGTGATTTAGTAACAGTCATTAAACAAATTGGAAAAAGTATTTTTTTTTTCAAAAAAAAAAAAAATCGTGGGACAAAAAAACATAAAAAATAGAAAAAATCGATAAAAAATATTTTATATTATTTTTTAAAAGTTTTATTATTTTTAGAAACTATAGCTCTTTTGGTAGAGATTCAAAAAATCTTGTTTTTTAATTTCAGTTTAAATAGCGATTTTATTTGTTACTTTTATTTATATTATGTACATTTGGGTTTATTTACATGTACAAGTTTCATTAGAAGTAATTGTGAGCTCTTTGTTGACGTTTGTAGATTTCGGAATCGGGTTCTCTAATGAGGAACCAAATATAATCTCCCATCATTCATTCATCCCAGTGCCCTTGGCAACGCCGCTCGATGGACTTCAATTCTTGGTGAACCTTTCGCCATGTTCGTCACTTACGTCGCCAAGATTCTCGGGGGAAAAGTTTAAATGAGAATACAAGAAATGATTTTTGAGGGACATATTTACACCTGTTGGAATACATAAAGTGAAAAATAAGTTGGGAGAATACATACGATAATTTTTTTTGCATAGTGTAATTATTCATATATTTTTAGGAGTGTGGCAATAAAGCCCATTTTTTAATATACTATGGGTACTACAAAACTATTACACTGTACAAAATTTCAAGTATTTGTATCGACTGGAATCAAAGTTATAAGCCGTTAACTTTTTGTACAAAATGGTCCATTTTTATGCCAGGTACCAAAAGGGGTGTGGTAACTCCGCTCATTTTTTACGGCACTGTAGCTACTATAAAAGCATTACACTCCACAAAATTTCAAGTGTTTGTAAGTGCAGCAATCCAAGTTATAAGCCGTTAACTTTTTGTGCAAAATGGTACATTAGTATGGGATGCACCCAAAAGGGACGTGACAATGACGGTCATTTTCTACACATCACTTCAATTCAATTTCAAGTATTTCTCTGAACTGAAATCAAAGTTATAAGCCGTTAACTTTTTGTGCAAAATGGACCACTTGTATGGGAGGTACCAGGTACCAGGGTGCGGCAACATATAAGTTTTGGGATTATCAATATTTCACTAAATTTTGACCCTTTGTGTGGAAGGTACTCGAAGGAGAGGACCAACAAAGTCCATCTTTGACCTTAGCCTGAGGTAGAAAAAAATATTAACACATACCAATTTTTAGGTCAATCGATTAATTCTGCCAAAAGTTATCGGGCGCACCAACCATAGAGACAGACGGACAGGCTGAAGGACATTGCTAAAATGCCTTAAAATGATCCAAAACGGATTTTCGCCAAATATTCTTGGGGTCTCTTAGGTCACTCCAGCGATGTGTTACACTTTTGGTTAGCAGCATCTGATATATGGGCAAATCCCAAAAACAGTCCACCAACCAAAAAATTTTAAAATTGATCCAACTGATAAATACGGTAGTTTTCCTTCTCTCTTCCATGGTGAATTGGATTTGTCGATTATATGAGTTGAGAATTCGTAATGTTTCATTTATATCTGTTTTCTTTAAAATGGCAAAAAGGTCGTCAACGTATTTAGTCAGTTACTGATGAGTCAAGAAGCTGTTCCATTATAATATCTGCTATCACTGGTGAAGCTGGAGATCCCATTAGCATCCCTTTTCTTTGTTCGTAAAGTTTATCTTTTCTCTGTTCGTAAAGTTTGCCCTTTTCTCTGTTCGTAAATTGTTATATTTTAATCCGAAAACGCGTACGAATGTAGCGTTCGTCACGCAGGTTTTTCCCACATACCATTGTTCACAATAGATGGGTATAAAAATGAATTTTGTTAAAATTCTCTTATTTCTACCAAAGGTGCTATAATTTCTACATTTCGATACCTCCATTCTAAACTATGCTAAGTGCAAAAAGGTAGTTTTTCCAGGAGAGGCGATCACAGTTTGACGATTTTTTTTAATTTGTGCGGAATTCCTCTATAATGCAAATCGAGTGACCTGAACTGTTTTATGAATAACTTTGGATTAGGTTGACGGATAAACACGAAATTAAAAATGCAATCTCCTTGAAAACATGCTAAGTCGACTTAGCATGTTTTAGAATGGTGGTATCGATTTATCCATAGATTTTCTTCAAATACGCATTGGTTTCTTCGCTAGGAAGCTAGCTTTCGAAATAAAGGAACACATTTTTTTGGGTTTTTTTTTATGGTTCTTTTCTTGCCAGCAAAAAAACAATGTTTTTGAAAAGAAATCGATTATTTTCTAATTGTTTTAACGACAGCTACTAAACTTCTGAATCCACATGAAAGTGTATTAGTAACATTTGTAGTCCTCATAATTTCCTTTATCGTTTATCCCGTCATTATTGAGCATATACTTAAAAAAATATGATCCAAATATTAGTAGACCATATTTCAAGAAAATTGGAATATTAAAGAAAATTAAAAAAAAAACAGTAAGGAAAGGCTAAAGTCGGGCGGGGCCTACACCACTCTCGTAATATTGAATAACTCCGAAATATAAATTTTGTAGTTCATGTTTAAATTATTTATTCTAAATTTCAAAACGATTGGATGTAAAATACAGCTTCTATAGAACTAAAGGGCCAAATCGGACGAAACATATATATGGGAGCTATAGCTAAATCTTAACCGATTTTCTTCAAATTCGGCAATGTTGGTACATGGATCAAGAAACTCTACCATTCTAAATTTCAAATCGATTGGATGTAAAATACAGCTTTTATAGGACTAAAGGGCCAAATCGGACGAAACATATATATGGGAGCTATAGCTAAATCTTAACCGATTTTCTTCAAGTTCGTTAGTGTTGGTTCATGGATCAAGAAACTCTACCATTCTAAATTTCAAATCGATTGGATGTAAAATACAGCTTTTATAGGACTAAAGGGCCAAATCGGACGAAACATATATATGGGAGCTATAGCTAAATCTTAACCGATTTTCTTCAAATTCGGCAATGTTGGTACATGGATCAAGAAACTCTAACATTCTAAATTTCAAATCGATTGGATGTAAAATACAGCTTTTATATGACTAAAGGGCCAAATCGGACGAAACATATATATGGGAGCTATAGCTAAATCTTAACCGATTTTCTTCAAATTCGGTAGTGTTCGTTCATGGATCAAGAAACTCTACCATTCTAAATTTCAAAATGATTGGATGTAAAATACAGCTTCTACAGGACTAAAGAGCAAAATCGGACGAAACGTATATATGGGAGCTATAGCTAAATCTTAACCGATTTTCTTCAAATTCGGCAATGTTGGTACATGGATCAAGAAACTCTACCATTCTAAATTTCAAATCGATTGGATGTAAAATACAGCTTTTATAGGACTAAAGGGCCAAATCGGACGAAACATTTATATGGGAGCTATAGCTAAATCTTAACCGATTTTCTTCAAATTCGGCAATGTTGGTACATGGATCAAGAAACTCTAACATTCTAAATTTCAAAATGATTTGATGTAAAATACAGCTTCTTCAGGACTAAAGAGCGAAATCGGACGAAACATATATATGGGAGCTATAGCTAAATCTTAACCGATTTTCTTCAAATTCGGCAATGTTGGTTCGTGGATCAAGAAACTCTACCATTCTAAATTTCAAAACGATTGGATGTAAAATACAGCTTCTATAGGACTAAAGGGCCAAATCGGACGAAAGATATATATGGGAGCTATATCTAAATCTGAACCGATTTCAACCAAATTCAATAGCGATCTTAACAGCCGCGAAATACCCTAAACTGCAAAATTTCAGAACGATCGGAGTGAAATTGCGACCTGTAGTCGACGAACAACTTTACATGGACAGACGGAGGGACGGACGGACAGACATGCTTAAATCGACTCAGCTAGTGATTCTGAGTCGATCGGTATACTTTAAGGTGGGTCTAGCTGTGTTATTTTCAGGTGTTACAAACATCTGCCGTGAAACAAACTTATAATACCCTGTACCACAGTGTGGTGTAGGGTATAAATATACCGTAAAATTTTTTGTAATATTTTTACAGAAAATGTTATGTGCAGCCTTTCGACAAAAATTTTGTTTCATAGTGTTATTAACAATTTCCCTTTTAATTAAAATGTTGTTTTCTTCGATTTATTTTGTGAATTTCTTTTAAAGTTGCCACGGTTTCCAAACACTGTGCCGCAAGGCTACTGCATTAATTTATTTGTTTATGCTCTGGTATTTAGAGTTTTTTTTCTTGCAGTGGGTTTTTCGGGGTTTATTACTATTTAATTCGTACACATTCAATGCGGGCTTTTCAGTTGGTTTTTCGGTTTTGTTTACTACCTTTCGGTATGTACAATTTCGGTTTCTGTTTCCGTTTTCTTTTTTTGCCAAAACAGAGCAAAAACTGTTCAAAAACAAAAGTACAAATGGAAATGAAAATGTTACAAGGCCAGTCCTGTCATTCGTTCGTTTGTTGGTTCTTTCATTTATTGATGCACTTGATCCTTTGTAACTGTTGCCGTAGCCTTAAAAAGGTACCATTTGCAGTTGAGTTGATTGAGTGAGTGAGTGAGTGAGCGAGAGGAGTTGTAGAAGGATGTAAAAGATGGCAAGGATGGTGAGTGGTTGTGGTGGAGGCGGTGTACTTGAATTTTGTCAAATCCAAGTTTACTTTGTGCAGAAGAAAATGGCACAAAAGATACTAGGCAAGGATTACCATAGCCTTTGAGAAAGGGGAGGGTACAGAAGGCTGTGTGTTTTTTGTTATTTGGGTCTCTCTCTGAAATGGGAGGGAATGTGTTTATCTAAGTGTTTATTTAATTTTAAGAGGTTGACAAAAAATGAGACCAGTATTTTAAATAACATAATCCTATACATACAAATTGATGTAGACCATTCGTTTATTCATTTGTTTATTTAATTATTTATTATCTTCTTTGTTGTGTTCTATGTTTGGCTTTGTTTCTTTGTGTTATATTATATTATTCTATTTGCAAATTGCATTTATTTAATCGATGATTCGAGTGCACTTTTCAGCTTTGCAACCGATTTTACACTCTTTTTGTTTTCCAGCTTATGGTAAGTAATAAAGCATTTTATGTTGTTATTTTTTTAAACACACAAAGAAAAAATATTTAATCACACTTCTCGTTTACCGGAATTGAAAATTCGTTTGTGGAAACAGAAAAGTATTTTGTTTACAAAATGTTTGTTGTTCAAATATTTGTATTTTGACCATTTTGAAAAAACTTTGCAGTATAGCATCAAAATGGTGTCGAGCCGGCAGAATATTCTAGTTACAAAACAATTTTTCATTTCCCGTTAACGCGAAGTGTAGTAATCTATAGTGTAGTAATCTAAAAATTTCATTGCTGTTTCTTTTAAAGAATTTCTTCCTTGTATATTCGAATTCTAAAGATTAATGTGTTGTTTATTTCAGTGATTTTATTTAATTTTTGTTTTTCTATTTTCAATGAGGGCTATTATGTTCTTTAATGATATGGTATAAAAATGTTAGTTTTCTTCTTCTTAAAATGTTGTTATTTTATTATTTTATTTTGTTATAAAAAATTGTACAAAATTGTTTGGTTGTTGTTCTTGTTGCGGTTGTTGTTTGTTTCTGTATTAAATCTCATTCCCATATAAAATCTACAATAAAGAATATAATCCTTAAAAAATATACACACATTCACAATTAAAAAAATTAAAATATTATATCATTAATCAGCAAATTGATGTTCTTGTTTCGGTTTCGTTTAATGAGTAGTGTGGAAAGCCATAGAAAGAGAGAGAGAGAGTGAGTTTTTCTTTCTATTACACTTTGTAACAAATATAATTGTTTTAAATACAACAACAAAATATATGTTTAATGGGTTAATCCCAGATTACATTAATAGTCGCCATCTTTATTTCTATTCACATATTTTCATTAAAATTGTAAATCTTTTGCTTTTAGAAAATTTGGGTTCCACACAAAAAGTTAAATGTTTTTTGCAATGCCTTTGAACCCTAAATAATGTAACTGGAACGCGGTTAAATTTTGAAATATTATCTTAATTTTGAAATTAAACCAGTAAGAAAGGTCCAAAGTGGGGCGGAGCCGACTTTATAATAGCCTAGAACATCCAATCGGAGCAGAATAAGAAGAAATATTGTCAAGTTTTATCAACATGTGTTCTCCCAATGATAATGATCTTTTCAAATTTTCAGGGTATTATGACTTTGTGCATTTATTTGTAATGCCTAAAAATAAAAAAAAATATCGAGCGCCCCAGTATGTGAGTTTGTAGCGTATGTGTTTGGCGGTCGTGGGTTCGATTCCCACCAGAGGCTCTGGTCTGTCGCTGCAAAAATTTAGCCATATGGTCTTTGTAACGCGGCCTTTCCCTGGACCTTATAATTAGAATATAAATTTACTTTGTATTGTAATTCATATAAATAAATAAATAAAAAATAAAATAAAAAAATAGATCCACAGGTTACTCTATGCATCAACATTTTGGTCGAAGGGCTGAGCATTACACTTTGAGGTGTAATACGAGTATAGAGTCCTAAACACAATTTAATTTCTTTAAAATTCCAATTTTCCTGGAAGTAGCCTTTAATATTTGGACTATATTTTTTGAAGAATACGCTCGATAATGATGGGATACACGTTAAATTAGAGGAAATTATGAAGACTACAAATGTTGGCAATGAGACTTTTATAAAAAAACATTTTTTGCGTTTTTCGTATGTTCCTTATTTTAATAGGTAGCTTTCAAACGAAGAAAACAATGCCTATTTGAAGAAATTCTATGGATAAATATAGAAATCATAACTCTTTTGATAGAAATAAGAGAATTTCAACAAAATTCTGTTTTTATAACCAAAGCCGTTATAAAAACCGACCATTGCTACACTATATCGCTCACTCACTTCAATAGTGACATAACTTAAAATTGGTAATTGGAAAGATGTGTAACTTTAACTACGTATAAAAAGATAAGTAACATGAAATAACTTGTTTAAAAACGCTCGAATAATCCAAAATATGGTTGTTTACTAATAGACCTAATTTCGCTGAGATTTATTTATGGACATTTGCAAAATTCGCATTTTGTAAGGTAACCTCAATTAATTTTAAATTTTGAGTTATGTCACTCTTGAAGTGAGAGAGCGATATGTACTTCAAGATTTGCCATCATACGCCACAATTTGCATCAAATCTTTAAGAAATTTGGCATAGAAAAGTTGATGGAGCCAATAATAAACTCTGGCAAATTTTATAAAATTTTTGGCAGGTTTAGATATATCCGTCATATATACTGATATACCAATATTGAGTCTAAGCGCCATACATACATACAATTTAGTATATAACGGTTCCTTCAACCAGAAATGGAGATATCAAATTTAGAGAAAATTGGTTCAGATTTAGATATAGACTCTATATAATATATTTCCTCTTCTTTTTATTCAGCTCTGATGGAGGCGGATATAATGTTGTCGTCTCTCCCGACTAAAGCAATATTATAGTTTAGTGCCTTTTTACACTTTTTCAATTTTTATACCCTACACCACACTGTGGTACAGGGTATTATAACTTTGTGCATTTGTTTGTAACACCCAAAAGGAGAAGAAATATACCCATCGTTTATTATACCGATCGACTTAGAATCACTTTCTGAGTTGATTTAGCTATGTCCGTCTGTCCGTCTGTCTGTGCATGTATTCTTGTAATCAATGTACAGGTCGCAATTATGGTCCGATCTCGACAAAACTTTACACATATCTTTTTTTTGGCCCAAGGATATAGCCCCCATATATATGTTAGCCCCGATTTGACATATGAGCGCTGTAAAAACTTTATATTATATCCAATCAGTATGAAATTCGGCAGTAAGAGGTTTCTTATTATATGAATAAACACTGTTAAATTCGGAGAAAATCGGTTCAAATTTAGATATAGCCCCCATATATATGTTACCCCCGATTTGACATGTAAGCGCTGTTAAAACTGTATTTTATATCCGATCAGTGCGAAATTCGGCAAAGAGAGGTTTCTTATTACATGAATGAATACTGCTAAATTCGGAGAAAATCGGTTCATATTTAGATAAAGCCCCCGATTGACATGAAAGATATTTTACACCCGATTTGACATGAAAGCGCTGTTAAAACTGTATTTTATATCCGATCAGTGCGAAATTCGGCAGAAAGAGGTTTCTTATTACATAAAGGAATACTGCAAAATTCGAAGAAAATCGGTTCAGATTTAGATATAGCTCCCATATATATGTTACCCCGATTTGACATGTAAGCGCTGTAGAGACTGTATTTTATATCCGATCAATACGAAATTCGACAGAAGGAGGTCTTTTTACATGACTGAGTATTCAGGAAAGATCGGTTCAGATTTATATTAAAGCTCCATATATATGTTCCTCCTGATTTGGTATCAAACCGCTATAGAAGTTGTATTTTACTTCCGATCATTAAAATTTTCCAGAAAGATGCTTCTCAATTTAGGAACGAATATTGCTTAATTTAGCGATTATCGTTTCAGAATTAGATATTATGTTTCTACCCATTTATCAATTATTCCAAATTATTATGGCAATGACCCTTATCGCATTGTTAGGGAGGTGTAGGGTATTATATAGTCGGCCCCGCCCGACTTTCTGCCTTTCCTTACTAGTTCATTACGCTTTTGCTTCGGAAAAAGTTGGCATCACTGCACATCAATGGAGTGACCTAAGAGACCCCAAGAATATTTGGCGGAAATCCGTTGTGGCCATTTTTTAAGTCATTTTAGCAGTGTCCGTCTGTCTCTATGGTTGGTGCGCACGATAACTATCGATAGGATTGACTTAAGGTTAACGGTTTATAACTTTGAATCCAGTCTACCGCAATACTTGAAATTTTGTGAAGTGCAATCACACATCGCATCAATCAATGGATTTATTGAAAGAACACTTCGGTGAGCAGATAATTACACGTTTTGGGCCAGTCGATTGGCCACCAAGATCGTGTGATATCACACCGTTAGACTTTTTCCTGTGGGGATATGTAAAGTCTAAAGTTTATGCGGACAAACCCGCTTCGATTCAGGCCTTGTAGCAAAACATCACGCGTGTCATTCGCTAGTTACCAGTCGAAATGCTCGAACGAGTCATCGAAAAATTGACTGAACGGATGGACCATCTGAGAAGTAGCCGCGGCCAATATTTGATAGACATAATCTTCAAAAGATAAATGCCAAAGAATGTTCTTTCAAATGATAATAAACATTTCCCATTCAATTTTAATTTTTAATTTCTGGTGAAGATTTTCTGTGTTTTTTTTTTTTCATTAAAAAAGTAGGGAACCTCGAAATGGATGACGCTATACAAGAAATAAAATATGTTGAAAATATATTAATTTGTGGATATTTTGATATTTATAAAGTTCACGTCTGTCATTGAAAACATTTTTTTTTTTAATTTCCCGATCTTTTCCCTGTCCGTATCCGATCCGTATATATTAAAGCCGGGCATTTACCGATTCCATTCTGTAAAGTTATGGCCATTTGATTCAGACCAAAAATACGGAAGTTACACGCGCTTGAACATTTTGTTCGCCCGATGTAGCCTTGTAGCTTCGCCCCTGTGAACCATACCTCTTCCACAAACATGCCATATTTATTCGCAATCGGTTGTTTAGTTGAGAAATTGCCAGATCAGTAGGTACATACATACTGAACCGTTTTTTATATACATTATAAAATTTGAGGAAAAACATTAGATCGGTTCTGAGATATCGCAATTTATATTTTTATTTATGCGAAAAGTGACCGAAATAAATTATTTAAGATAAAATTAATATATTTTATGAAAAGTTCACGGAAAATCCTTTAAGAAATAAAATTTTCTATTTTCAATCTCCCATGCTTTGAAGCATTAAAAGTAACTTTCAAACAACATTACAGGGCAATAAACGGAACAATCCGAAATATGATTGTTTACTTATAAACTAAATTTCGTTGAGATTTATTTATGGATATTTACAAAATTCGTATTTCTGTAAGACAACCACAAAAACTTTAAATTTTGAGTTTAGACACTCTTGAAGTGAGTGTGCTATACATTAATATATTACAATAACATATATTTGAATGCTAATTTTCACAAATAAAATATGTGTTTATATACAAATAAAATTATTGTTTATGAATCTCTCAAAATATATTTTGTTTAAAAAAGATTGTCAAAACGTTGGAGATTTTTCGAATTTAGTTTTTAATTTTTCATTGATTTCGAGTTATACCGTACAAATTTAAAAAGGCATAAGTAGCAATAACTTTTGTTTTAAAGCACTAATTTTTAAATTTCTATTTATTCGAAGTCATCATTTGTTGTCAACCCATCAAGTAATGTATAATTATGCAAGATTATACCATTTTAATTATAAAGGAATTTTGCAAGCATTTACATTTTCTGAAAAAATTAACGTCGATTTACTGAAACACATAAAACTTGTCTAAAAATTAAGCTAATATTTTTTGAATACTTAAAGGCATTTAAATATTTGTTTCGTAAATAATGGTCCCAAATAAAAATTATTAGGTTTGTTTTGAACCACGCCTTCCCAAATATATAATATTTGAGTGAGCCAAATATAATATTTTTCGAGTGTACCCTAAACATTATTAGGCATGTTTTCGTTACAAGCTAGCACTTTTAGTTTAGCACTTTGCAACGAAAACAACCGACTTTCACTAACTGGCACATAAGCAATAAGTGGCGGATTTTCACTATCTGGTAGCACAGGTGTCTTGAGTTGCGAAGAAAGAACAGTGCGAAACAGACAAAAAATTCGTGAAAAGTATTTATAAAACATATATTTACTATTCTATGTTCAATTGTTTACACTCTTTTGCAAATATTAAAATAATTTCCCATTTTTGTTCTTCTTCTTCCCGTTAATTCACAATAATTGATAAAATCTCTCCAAAAATGGGATGCCATATTGCTAAATATAGGGTGCCCAATCTGGCACCATCATACTCGATTAAGACATGAACACAAGCACCAAACTTCATCGGGAACTAATAGTGCTTAAAAGTGCTTAGCTCCCCATACAAATTAAGCACATATGGTGTAACGAAAACAAGCCTATTATATTTCAAGCAGAATATGTTTGGGACAATATACTACAAAAGTGATTTTTTCTCAGCGTGTACATAATGTATATTGCACTAAATTATCCCTAGTGAAAATGGGACATTTCGGTCCATGTTGTGGTTATCTCCGATATAAAGGTACCTTCCGACTTCTTGATCCTCCAGAGAATAAATCGATTTGGCTGCAATTTTACCAATAATACTTTATATCGCGTTAAATCATCCCTACACGGGGAAAATCGCCTTTTTGATATGTTTGAATCGAAAGAAAATATATTTGGAACACAAATTTTTAAATATTATATATTTCTACGCAAATAAATTTTATTTGAAAATCAATAAAATATATTTGGAACGCATTAAATAATATATTACAACAACATATATTTGCAAACTAAATTTCTCAAATAAAGTAAATGTTTAAGTACAAATAAAATTATTGTTTAGGAATTTCTCCAAATATATTTTTTTTAAACACGATTTTCAAATCTTTTGCTGACTTTTTCGAATTTCATTTTTAATTTTTTTTTGTGGTTCCCAATTGTACCTTACAGTTATTATACCATATGCAGCATTGACTTCTGTTTCAAATCAATCATTTCAAATTTATAAGCATTTGAAGCCATCATTAGTTGTCAATCCACGGAAAAATTTATTTTGATCCAAGATTATAGGATTTCAATTATTATTTATTATTTTTACGAACATTATAAATTTCTAAAAAAAAATATTTTGAATTACTGAACAATATAACACAATTTATGTATTTTCTGAATACTTAAATGAACATTTTGTTATTTGTTTCGGAAATAATAGTCCAAAATAAAAACAACAAAGCGTGTACACGCTGAAAAAAAAATCGCTTCTGTAGTATATTGTCCCAAACATATTCGTCTTGAAACATATATATGTTTAGGGTATACTCTAAACATATTATAATATTTGGTACACACCAAAATTATATATTTGGGAAGATGTTGTTCTAAACAAATCTTTGTTTACATCCCAAATATATTTTTATTTGCTACCATTATTTCCGAAACAAATATATTTGTTTGCATTAAGGTAAGAAAATACCTAAATTGTGTTAAATTTGTCAGTAATTCAAAGTAAATTTTTTAGAAATTGTTATTTTTTGTAAAAGAAATAATAATAATTGAAATCGTATAATTAGGATCAAAATATATTACTTGGAGGATTGACAACTAATGATGGCTTAGAATACTCAGAAGTTTAAATGATTGATTTAAAGCAGAAGTTAATGCTGCATATGGTGCCATAACTGTGAAGTACAATTTGAAACCAAATAAAAATTAAAACTGAAATTCGAAAAAGTCAACAAAAGTTTCGGAATTCTTTTTTAAATAAAATATATTCAGAAAAATTCCTAAACAATATTTTTTTTTTGTAAATAAACACATATTTTATTTGAAAAATTTCGTTTGCAAATATATTTTGTTGTAATATATTAATATATGCATTCCAAATATATTTTATTGATTTTAAAATAAAATTTATTTGCTCAGAAATATATAATACTAGCTGGACCCGGTCCACTTCGTTGTCCCAGACCTTAGATTTCCGATCCCGTTCATTTTTGGACTGCCACTAAATACATATACTCAAAATTACACCACTATCACTAAGAAATTGTGCAAGTTATCTCAATTTAAAAATTTGGCTTACGTGGGCAATGCCACGTCCTCGCCGCGAAAACCACAAATAATACAACTTTCTGCTGAGAATGATATATTACTGTTTTTGTGTTCACAGCCAACTTAACGCCAATGCGATGAAAATAAAATAAATGTGGTACAAAAATGCACTTATTATGCAATATTGTATGAGGTTATGTTTATTATGCAATATTGTATGAGGTTATGTTTAGTGATCGAAATTTCTTTCTTCTACGGTCTATAGTTTCAGAGATAATACATGCTTAACTAATGCTACGCCCACTTTTGCCACACTCACTAATCCTGTCCCGCCAATTTCTGCTGAAGATTTAGATAATTACTCCACTAAAGTGTGTTCCAAATTTCGTTCTCCTACCATCAACACATTCTCAGTTTTTCGAATTTTATATATTGCCACGCCCTCCTATTGTCTCCCGCCCACTTTTGGTGAAAGTACTAATATTGACTCCAACAACTTACAATGCAAATCTCGTTCACCTACGGTCAATAGTTTCTGAGATAATAAACGTTTAACTAAGCTACGCCCACTTTTGCCACGCCCACTAATCCGATCCCTCCCATTTTTATTGAAGTTTTAGAAAATAACTCCACTAACGTGTGTTCCAAATTTCGTGCTTCTAGGGTCAACACGTTTTGAGATATTCGTATTTTAATTAATACCACGCCCAAACTTGCCCCGCCCACTTTTTTCAAAAAAAAAAAAAATATCCTAAGCCATCTCTGACAAAGAAAATTTAAAACAAAAGAAAAACAAACAAAAATCGGTCCAGTGGTTTCAGAGTCTATAGCATACATACATACATACAAACATTTTTCCATTTTTATATACGAGTATATAGTACATTTACAATTTTGAGTTCCAAATATATTTTCTTTCGATTCAAACATATTAAAAAAGGGGATTTGCCCCGTGTAGTAAAAATGGGGAACATCACTTTACGTTTTTATGTAACTCTCTTATAGGGGCCTGGTCAGTCGTAGTGAACGGACTTGTTTATCGCAGAGCGGATAGTTAAAAACATTTACACAGTACCTATTACACAATCGCAAAAAAATCTGTACAAAGTCTGGAATGCCTATATCGTAGTAGCTATTACGGGCTTAAACAGACAAAAAAAATAAATAAATTCCTTGACGGGGATGCCTTCGTGTTCCGATAGAGCGGGGTTCCCCAATCGTCCTACTGTCCATCCGTTGGTCTTGGCCAAAACTGACCACACCCAGCATGGTGAGGGGAAAACGTCATGTCCGACCGTCAAAACGGAAGCACAATGAGCACCGGATAGCGTTCAGAGTTTTGACGAACATGTGAGCACTATCGAATCGTCCCTGCATTTCAAGGAATTCACCATGGTGGCATTTCTTGACATAGCAGGGGCTTTTAACAACATTCACTCAGATGCGGTAATTGCGGCACTGTCACATCTAAAAGTTAACTCTAGTTTGATTAGACTAATTCAAAGTCTGCTCAACAGAAGACGCATAACAGCATGTCTAGGGTCCACAACTCTAACAAGGTTTGTAAACAGAGGGACCCCACAAGGAGGAGTACTGTCTCCACTAATTTGGAACCTAGCGGAATGAAATCTAGAAGGTCGTGGCATATGCGGACAACGTGGCAATCGCAGTGAGTGGCAAATTCGAAAACGTCCTCAGAAACATCCTACAGGTGGCTCTGAACAAATTGGCTAGATGGGCCTGAAGCAGCGGTTTGGGCGTAAACCCAAACAAGACAGAATTGGTTATCTTTACTAGGATGAATAATGTCCCACATGAGGATCCTCCACCTCGGATAAATGGAACAGATCTAGTTTTTAGCTGAAAGTGCAAAATTTTTAGGAATAATTGTAGATAAAAAACTGTTATTTAGACGTATTGGAACGTGTAAGGAAGGCCAACGTCGACTTACATATATTCCTGCAAAAAGGCTGTAGCGTCGCGGTGGGGCCTCTCTGCTAAAATCGTCCACTGGATATATATAGCAGTAGTTCGTCCAATACTGTTAGACGGCATTGTGGTATGGTGGACGGCAACTGACAAACAAACCATCACCAACCTGCTAACAAAGGTTCAGAGAACAAACAGTTTGATTTCGATGAGGGGCATTTCAGCCCGTGGTAACACTTGGGACCTAAACTAGTCTATGTGAGCTTGTAAAAAAAAAATACGGCTGCCACCCTAACCTAAACCTAAACCTAGGGGCCTGGTACGCTTACACTTCATGGCTTTCTAGAGAAGGCATTTTGTAGTCAATCGTTTTGAAATTTAAGTTTTTATATTTTGTATTATATTAAGTCCAACCTAGTGAGAGTGAGACACATCGGCCCATGTTCTGGTACAGCACCCATATAATAGTCCTTTCCCATTAGACTTTTGCTTCTCTACATCGGTTCACGTTTTGATATACCCTTCATATGAATGTCTTAGACGAATATTAACTTCATGGTGGAGTAGATGCTACGTATGTTTTGTCCCTAGAATTTAGAATTTTTTGCTATATTTAACCTACAACAATTTAGCACTGTCCAACAAATTAGGACTTTTTGAATGGAACAGAATAGCGACCCCCAACAAATTAGGACTTTTTGATTGGAACAGAATAGCGACCCTATAATTCTGAAAGGGCATGTTGAGCAGATCATTTTTGTAGAATAAACTTATGGTCCAGCTGGTCTGAGTTTTTTTTACAGTGGGTCAAAGTTTTCATTTTTTAGTCGAAGGTATGAAATGAAAAAAATTATGTAAGTTAATGTCTGAGAGATTTCTCATTATCAGAGTTACATAGTGGAATTTTATGAGGCTAATTTTTGTGGAAGATCTTAACCCTCTAGCTCCCCTCTTAATGGGTCAATTTGGCCCTTTTTTCGAAAAAATTAAAAAAAGTCCTTTCAAAAAGGACATTTAAGGATTAAAATATTCCTCGAAAATTTTTGCCCGAAAATTTGAGTGGGGGTCGCCAAGGACGCCAAAGTTGTAATTAAAGCTCTTTACGTTTAATTAGCAAAATTACATGCCAACTCATACAAAAAAATTTTGTAATGTAAATTTAGAGCCGTGATATCTGTGAAATTATTAGAGCAGAAGAGCGACCCTATAATTCTGGAAGGGCGTGTTGAGTAGATAATTTTTGTAGAATAAACTTATGGTCCAGCTGGTCTGAGTTTTTTTGTTACAGTGGGTTTTAATTTTTTTGGTCGAAGGTAGTATTATCCTAAATAAAAAAAGCTGTAAGTTAATGTCTGAGAGATTTCTTTTTTTCAGAGTTACATAGTGGAATTTTATGAGGAACATTTTTGTGGAAGATCCTAACCCTCTAGCTCCCCTGTTAATGGCTCAATTTGGCCCTCTTTTCGAAAAAATTAAAAAAAAGTCCTTTATAAAAGGACATTTAAGGATTAAAATATTCTACGAAAATTTTTGCCGGAAAATTTCAGTGGGGGTCACCAAAGACACCAAAGTTGTAAATATAGCTCTTTACGCTTAATTTGTAAAATTACAGGCCATCTTATACAAATAAGTAATATAATGTAAATTTAAAGTCGTAATAAATTTAAATATGTTTAACGTGAAATATTTGGCAACATCTTCATAATTTTTTAATAGTAAATATTTTTTTGTTTTAATGTTTTCGAGTAAAAAGGAATTGGTAAAGACTAAAATGAGGAAAAATAGCAGTATGGTATCTATGGGTATATATATAACTTATTACCCATATTATAAAGATACGGGAAATTAAAAAACATTATTCATATTTTTTATTTTGGCCATATCATTTAAGAGGTACCATGTATGGCAATAACGCCAATAGGCTATGTGTACTATAAACGCTTTACACTGTACAAAATTTTAAGTGTTTGTATTTTAATTTATGGCAACTTTAAATTTATATTAAATTATTTATTTATAAGTTGGCGTGTCATTTTGCTAATTAAACGTAAAAAGTATAATTACAACTTTGGTGTCCTTGGCGACCCCTACTGAAATTTTCCGGCGAACATTTTCGTAGAATATTTTAATTCTTAAATATCCTTTTTGAAAGGACTTTTGTAATTTTTTCGAAAAGAGGGCCAAATTGACCCGTTAAGAGGGGAGCTAGACGGTCCTCATAAAATTCCACTATGTAACTCTGACAATGAGAAATTTCTCACACATTAACTTATATCATTTTTTTCATTTAGTATAATGCTAGCTTCGACCAAAAAATGAAAACTTTGACCGACTGTAAAAAAAAAACTCAGACCAGCTGGACCATAAGTTTATTCTACAAAAATGATCTACTAAACATGCCCTTTCAGAATTATACGGTCGCTATTCTGTTCCAAAAATGCTGTTGGACAGTGTATTTATTATAAAGTCGGTCTCAAGGTACCGCTACTTATAGGTTTTTGTTGGGAACTAATTTTTGTTGTCGAAAAGTGTTATGCATTTTTTGTGGTTCAGGCAGATAGACAGACATTCAATTAAATTCAATACATTTCAATTCAATTCATTGCGATTTGGAAAAGTTGTCAATTTATTGCTTCCGTTTGTTAGATGGCAATTCGAATATCTGTGTTCACTTGTTTGGAAGCTCTTTACCGATATAATACAAGCATTTCATTTGCTGTCATTTGTGGTGCCGTTTCGTTTCAAGTGCGACCACTTGGGAAATTTCCAAATAAAAAAGGATGCTGGAGTGCTGTGGTACACGAGTACATACATACATACAATGGCCTATGCGAATACTATTGCACTTAGGGAAAAGATTGCCGTGAGTTCATGTACGAGTACATGTGGTTGTGCTCTACTGACACACTTTCCAAGCAAATGGACATGTGTCAATTATGGCATATGACAGCCGCCGCTTTTCGGCGCCACTGAATAACTAATGATGTGCGATTTGTGAAATTGTTGTAGTACGAGTGGTCAAGCTAAATTTGTTTTAAGAGCTAAAAAACAGTTTTGTTTTTGCTAGGAATATTCGTTGGTGGAATTTAAAAATTCACTTAGTACGAAAATACTAGAGGAGAAGAGTGAAGAAAGGGCTTAGTAGGGCGGATCCCAATGTGATATCTTACATGTCCTTGTTAGATCTGAAAACGGATCTAAAGAAGTAATGTTTGTTCTTGGTTAAAAAAAACCCTACTCTGCCATGTTTATAAAGATCTGTAGAAAAATGTGGCACAATGTGGTGGAGAGCGTTTAAATAAAATCTATGTATGTATAGTACACAGAAAAATAATAAATAAAAGTTTAACTAAAAGAATAAAATCAGTCTATAGTACACAAAAATGTAATAAAAATAGTTTTTTTTTATTTTTTATATGAATTACAATACAAAGTAAATTTATATTCTAATTTTATGGTCCTGGGAAAGGCTGGGTTACAAAGACCATATGGCTAAATGTTTGCAGCGACAGACCAGAGCCTCTGGTGGGAATCGAACCCACGACCCCCAAACTCATAGGCGAGTACGCTACCAACTCGCCTACTGGGGCGCTCATAGTTTAATTTAAATAAGCCGGAATATTTAATCAATCACTTAATTAATTCATTAGAATAAAAATAACTAATGAAAAATTATTGGAAATTTTCAATAATATCAGAGGACGATTTTTTTTATTTTCCTGTATATTCTTGTGAGGAAGTGAGACTTAATATTTGTTCTTTTATTGAGTAGTCGACTTGTTTTTAAATTTTTCGTTTAAAGTATCCCAAAATCCCTATAATTTGTTCAAGAAAAGTCCTTAAATGATCAAAGTGGATTTCCTCTCTGGTATAGAAATTCTCTTTTCAATAAATTGCTTTTCAATAAATTACCAAAATATTTACACTTGAAATCCCATCTCACACACACTCATCTAGAAGAGCTCTTGACCTTTGCCATAATCCCCACATAATACATAAAGGCTATGATGCGAATGAAGATGAGGATGTGAACACATCCAAGTCTTCATGTATTCTGCGATAAAGAGATGAAACCTTCAACTTCCAAAAGCGTATACATATCACATCAATAATCACGACTCAATGACACCACCGTCTCCACCATTACATTTCATTCCATTACAATGATGTCCTGTCCGCCTTGCAGTCATGTTCATCCACCCACCAGGACGTGGTTAGAGGTGTGGGCCAAACTAAACTCAATTTAGTTTTTCATCGTAAAGAGAACCTAACGCTCATATCCTTGTGAACAAATTTCTATCTATATGTAAGTGTTTGGTTGTGAGTTTGTGTTTTTTTACTTTGGGCTATATGGCAAAAAAGAATCCTTGTCAATGTTTTGCTTTGGCACTTTTTGCATTTCCGAGATGCGTGCCAAGCCAGTGGCAGTAAGTAACAAAAAACCAACAATATTTATGTTTGCGTTTTTTCTTCTCGATTTTCGAGGGTTATTGTTTTCATTTAAGTTTACTTAAAAATGTGAAAACGGAAAGTTTTTCTTTCACATGAACAACAAACACTATGAAAGGATAATAAAAACGAAACTGGAAACGGGCAAAAGTTGTGGACATATAAGGGCACAACATATGGTGGGTGTAGTGAATAATATAACTAAGTCCATTTCCTTTAAATTTAGTAAAACATATATACATATTTCATATTGTTCTTTAATTTAAAACACAAACAACACTCTATTTTTTAATAGGATATTCGGCATTTTCTGCAAGTCGAAAAATTCTCGACCGAGTGACAAGAAAATGCTTGTGTTGTTAGACGAAATACACGTTCAAGGAAATGTCCTTAAGGTTTCAAATTTTGACGATACTCGGTGGACATGTTATGTGTAGAATTCTACCATTGGGAAAACAATTTGTTGAAAAATCTTCAAAACTTGTAGAGATGTGAAAGTAAGCTGAATTGGGGGAAAAGAGCATAATTCCATACACTGTAAAATGAAACAATTCTATTTGGAAAATGTTTTTTAAGAACACTGTGCAACAGTAAAAAAAATACACGGACTTGACAGTGTAGGTTCGCTTCTACTACTCGTACCAAAGGGTAGTATAACCCTACGAAATTGGTGAGCAATTTTTTTTATGGGCCTCAAAAGCCTCTGAAAATCAGTGGGCCCCTCGAAAAAGGTGTCATCAGCTTTTGGTGATACCGCTTAACTAAATTTGGCATTAATGTAGCTAATGTATGTAGCTGTATTGTTTTTGTTCTTTCAGAAACCTTTTATATGATGCAAAGTTAAAACTTTGTAAATATGAAGTACTAGAAGTATAAACGGCAATTATATGCACGAAAAATAATTTTGAATTCTCTGACTGTGGTCAGTGTAGCAGTGACCAAAGCTATTTTCACTCTTTATGTACGCTAAAAGTCCCTTAAGAGCTATGATCATACTAATCTATGTGCGTATAATGATCTCCAATGGATGCGATTTTGGACCAAGCTACTTTCGGCCACTTGACCTTTGCGGCTCCTATTAGAGGTAGAGGATAAACATTTTTCTTATGTATAGACTTGAGTGTTGCATAACCTACTGACTATTCACAGGGTCGCTTTTTGGCCCGTGGTCAGTTCTCGCGCCATTAATATATTTTATATTATTTTTGTACTTCAGAAGCGTTGATTGTTTAAGGAGAAATAATTCTTCAAGGGTTCTCTTTATTTCGTTATATGTATTCCGAAGTATTCCACTTCAAAGTCATCTCCGAGATAACTAACCTCTCTGATTTCCTTGCAAACTTTGTGGTCGAATATCGCAAAAATAAGAGCTAACCTAGAAAACCCACTAGCACAACTGGGTTCCGTAAGGTCGAAATAGGTATATCCATAGGGTCTCCTTTCTGTTAAATTTTTGGACTAGCGCAGTGTTATGAGTTGTTTTGGTCCACAAATGTGAAATTTGGTAATAACTTATCTACTGCGTAACCTGGCGGATCCACATACGGTTACGCATAAAAAAAATGTTGATTGTGTCCGGGACCTAACATTTTTTTTCTATAGATTGAGGCATACCAGGGTTTTCCAACAAGAGGTGTTATTTTGAATCACCCGGTATTTCGGTAGCTGTCACTTTTGATGCTTTTATTCTTTGACATTGGACAAGTAGAAACTACGCCATTACTAAAAATGAACGATACACGATTCAACAGCGCATTGAAATTATTAAAATTCACTACAACAAGTAAGAAAGTTTCAGTCGGGTAAACCGACTAAGGTATACCCTCACTTCGTGAGTAATGTAATATATAACATTACACCAATAAATCTGTCAATTTGTGTGGGAGGTACCAGAAGGGGTTTTCCAAATACACATATTTTTCGGTAAACAGTACATTCTTAAATACATTGCATTGTGCTGAACTATAAGCGTTTATGTGCACTGGTATATTAAAGTTACGAGCTATTTAATTTTGGTATGATTTGGTCATTTTGTGTGGGAGGTACAAAAAGGGGCGGTGTGATAACGCCCACTTTTTACAGGACTATAGGCACTATAACAGCATTACACTGTACAAAATTTCAAGTATTTGTATGCACTGGTATTAAAGTTACAGCCGTTTACTTTTGGTACGAAACGGTCCATTTGTGTGGGAGGTACCAAAAGGGGCTGTACAATAATGCCCATTTTTTACCGGACTATAGGCGCTACAAAAACATTATACTGTAGAAAATTTCTAGCATTTTTATGCGCTTGTATTAAAGTTATAAGCAGTTAAATTTTGATGCAAAATGGTCCATTTGTGTGGGAGGTACCAAAAGGGGCATGCCAACTTCACCTATTTTTCTCGAGTTAATAGCGACTAATATACTAATATTATGTGCAGAATTTCAAAAGATTCGAATAAGTAGTATAGATGTTATTAAAGAATCAATATTTCACTAAATTTTAACCCTTTGTGTGGGAGGTACCAGAAGGAGTAGACCAATATGGCCCATCTTCGAACTCATCCGGAGATAGATCAAAATATTACCAAATTTGAAGTCAATCGGTTACTCCTTTCGAGAGTTATCGTGCGCACCAGCCAGCAGACACACAGACAGACAGACAGACAGACGGACGGACATTGCTCATTCGACTTAAAATGACCCAAAACGGATTTCCTCCGAACATACTTAGGGTCTTAGATCACTCCTTCGATGTGTTACACTTTTTTCCGTAGCAAATGATATATACCCTCGTCACACTAAAGTGAGGGTATAAAAATGGTGAAAATCTTGCAGTCAAAGTTCGCAAAACTAAAGCATTTTTGGGTCGTAGTGAAGCACCTTGTCGGACCGCAATACAGGTGGAAAAATTCGAGCTGTTGGGACAAGTTAGTGATGTGAAGAATAAAACTCGTGCACGTCGCTCAAGAACAACTGAGAATATTGCTGCTGTAGCCCAAAGTGTTGAAGAAAACCCAGGTTTGTCCATTTCTCGTCGTTCTTTGGAATTGGGCATTCCACAAACGTCATTACACCGTATCTTGCATTAAGACTTGGGTCTTAGGGCATATAAAGTTCAGTTAACACAAGAACTCAAGCCGGCCGATCATCAACAACGTCGTGTCTTTGCTGATTGGGTCCTTGAAATGCATGAAAATGATCCGGAATTCTATCGAAAAATCATCTTGACTGATGAGGCCCATTTCCACCTCGGTGGCTACGTCAACAAGCAAAATTGTCGCATCTGGGGTTCGAAAAACCCAAGAGTTATTGTTGAGAAGCCTCTCCATCCTCAACGTATGGCTGTTTGGTGCGGTTTATGGTCCGGCGGGGTCATTGGACCTTACTTTTTCGAAAATGAGTTTGGATCAACAGTTACGGTGAATGGATTGCGCTATCGAGAGATGATTAATGATTTTTTATGGTCGGAGTTGGATGGTATTGATCTGGACAACGTTTACTTTCAACAAGACGGCGCTACGTGCCACACAAGCAACGAAACCATTGCTCTGTTACGGGAAAAGTTTCCGGACCGTGTTATCTGTCGAAGAGGTAATCACAACTGGCCACCGAGATCTTGTGATTTAACACCTTGCGACTTCTTCCTTTGGGGCCACGTGAAAGATAAGGTCTACGCCAACAGCCCAGCGTCGATTCAAGACCTTAAAGATAGAATTCGTGAGGCTATCGAGGACATAGGGCAGCCACTTTGCGATTTGGTTATGGAAAATTTCATGAAAAGGATATGGTCCTGTAAGCGTGGTCGTGGTGGCCACTTGGCTGATGTTGTTTTTCTTTATTAACGGCATACCTTCCTCTTGATTATGAAATAAACATCCGATCATTTATCTCAAAAAATTGATTTTTTCTTTAAATACAAAAATAACACCACTTGTTGGAAAACCCTTTATTTACCAAAACCAAATTTTTTTATGGTAAAGTGGTTGAAAGCTATCATACTAACGAAGAAAACAGTGCTTATTTCAAAAATGTCTATGAATAAATGTATTGTAAATTGTAAAAATAGGGAAACTCAAAAAAATAATTTTTCATATTTTTTTGTTTGGGGGGTTCCTAAAGGTGTGTGGCAATAACGCCCATTTCTTAATATACTATGGGCACTATAAAAACATTACACTGTACAAAATTTGAAGTATTTGTATGGACTGGAATTAAATTTATAAGCCATTACATTTTTGTGAAAAATGGTCCATTTGTATGGGAGGTACCAAAAGGAAGACGGCAACTTCACCCATTTTTTACGGGACTGTAGGTACTATAAAAGCACTACAATCCACAAAAATGCAGGTGTTTGTATGTGCAGGATTCCAAGTTATAAACCGATAACTTTTTGTGCAAAATGGTCCATTTGTATGGGACGTACCAAAAGGGACGTGGCAATAACAACCATTTTGCACGGGACTGTAAGTACTAAAAAAAATTACACTTCACAAAAATTTCAAGTTTTTCTATGGACTGGCATCAAAGTTATAAGCCGTTAACTTTTTGTGCAAAATGGTCCAATCGTATGGGAGGTACCAAAAGGGGCCTGGAAACTTCGCCCATTTTTCTAAAGATGATAGCGATTAAAAAACTAATGTTATGTGGGGAATTGTAAAAGATTCTGGGTAGTAGTATATAAATTATGGGATAATCAATATTTCTCTATATTTTGACCCTACGTGGGAAGGTACTCGAAGGAGTGGACCAACGTAGACCATCTTTGACCTTAGCTGGAGATAGAAAAAAATATTGACACATACCAAATTTGAAGTCAATCGGTTAATCCTGTCGAAAGTTATCGTGCGCACCAACCAGACAGACAGGCTGAGAGATATTGCGAAAATTACTTTAAATGGCCCAAAACGGAATTCCGCCAAATATTCTTGGGATATTCTTCTCTTAGGTCACTCCATTGATATGTGACACTTTTGGTTGGCAGCATCTGATATATCCCCGTGTTCACAAATTCAAATCGGCATTGTTTTCTTCATTATGATGCTAGGTTTCAAAATATTGAACAATCGATTTATTGGCGAATTTTTTTTCTATTTTTTTCGTGCCAGCCAGGGATGGTCCACGACATGATTTTTTAGGTTTACGACTGCCAGAAAGGTGTAAACGTCACATACGTCATAAACCCGTCTGAAATGTATGAAATGTCGTAAACTGTAATATCAGTTCTAAGGACGCTGCAGACTTCAGCCCTTCACGTATAAAAACCGTATAAAAACTAATCGAAATCCGAGATACAACTTTATTTAAAATTTTTTGAGAAAATATATGTTTTTGATCGAATACCGATATTTACACAATGGTGTGATATATTTTACAACCCGAACATTAATTAAGTTCAAAATGGGGAAATCTACTATTTCGGCGATAAATCTACTTTTTCAACAACGGCACGCACATATTTTCAGATGATAAAAATTCACTTTTCTTCACATCTTTTGTAGACCATTTAATTTATATTCTTGACGAACCATAAATCGTTCAGTTTCAGTTTTGTTTGCAAAATATTATATAAGTTCTGATTCACACGAGGCAATTTTTTTAAAGCAAGTATCAAAGTTTGTAGTTTGTCTGCCTCTCTCCGTCCACTGCATAATTAGAAGGCATTTTCTCCAATTGGTCTCATGTGCATTCTGATTTTCGAAATCTATTAGAATCGGAACGATCTAAAAAGTTGCTGGAAGTTTACTCTTCACTTAAAATACGCGAAAAAAGACAACTTTGAAGGCATTGAAGATAGAGATTCGAGTGAAGAAGAAACCTAATTTATAAACAAATAATAATTCATTTGAACCAATAAATAAACTTGAAAGTTCAAAATAAATATTTTTTTCTTTTCTATTGATTTGCTAATTATTTACTGTTAGTGACAAAGTCAAGTTTCCGACATAAGGTTCACGACGTTGTATACGTATGTCGAATACGTCTCAAATGTATGTCATATACGTCACAGTATAAGACGGACCATCCCTGGTGCCAGCAAAAAACGATTTTTTGAAAAAAATCAATTTTTTTCTAAATGTTTTAACGACAGTTACTAAACATCTGTTTCCACGCGAAAGTGTCATTACTAACATATGTAGTTCTCATAATTTACTTTAATTTAACGTGTATTCCCGCATTATCGAGCATAAATCGAACATTCAAAAAATGATGGTCCAAATATTAAAGGCAACTTCCAAGAAAATTGGAATTTTAAAGAAAAATTTTGTTAAAAAAAACCATAACATTTTTTTTAAATATTTATTTCGCCCTTCGACAAAAATTTTGCACAGTGTAATCACACTTTCAATCGCTTAAGCCGTTTAAAAATTACACCGCACCATTTACAGGTATAATTCAGAAAATATCGACTGAAATTCAAAACTCATAATTGAAATTCAGGTTTTTCATTTATTTTCAAATTTCGTCAACTGAAAATCAGAATTTCCCTTCCAAATTCAGAACTCGTCAATTGAAATTGAAATTTTCCATTTGAAATTCAGATTTTCTATATAAAATTCAGAACTTGCATTTGAAATTCTGAACACGGCATTTGACATTCTGAATTTTTCATATGAAATTCAGAACTCATAATTCGAAATTCTTCATTTGAAATTCTGAACTTGTAATTTAGATTTTCTATTTGAAATTCAGATTTTCCATTTAAAATTCAGATTTTCGACATTTGAAATTCAGAATTTTTATTTGAAATTTAGAAATAAGATTTTCAGAATATTTAAATGAGAAATTGTGCAGACGCACAAACAGAAGGTCATGGAAAAGTCCTCTTAGAGCGTTACGACGATCAAGTATATGGGGAATAACACGACAAAAAAATTTCAGTTTTGATTTTTCCCATATTTGTATATTTATCCCCTCACCTTAGAGAGGAGGGTATATATCATTTGCTACGAGGCAAAAGTGTAACACATCGAAGGAGGACCTAAGACCCTAAGTATGTTCGGCGGATATCCGTTTTGGATCATTTTTAATCCAATAAGCAATGTCCGTCCGTCCGTCTGTCTGCTGGCTGGTGCGCACTATAACTCTCGAAAGGAGTAACTTCAGATTTGGTATGTGGTAATATTTTCTTCTATCTCCGGCTAAGTTCGAACATGTCCACTCCTTCTAGTACCTCCCCCACAGAGGGTTAATATTTAGTGAAATATTGATTATTTAATAACTTATATACTACTTATTTGAATCCTCTGACATTGTACACATTGTATTAGTTTATTAGTCACTATTACCTCGAGAAAAAAGGGCGAAGTTGCCACGTCCCTTTTGGTACCTACCACACAAATGGACAATTGTATTAGTTTATTAGTCACTATTACCTCGAGAAAAAAGGGCGAAGTTGCCACGTCCCTTTTGGTACCTACCACACAAATGGACAATTTGGAACCAAAAGCTAATACATAGCTTATAACTTTATTACCAGTGCATACAAAGACTTGCAAGTTTGTACAGTGAAATGGTTTAATAGTACCTAAAATACAGTGAAAAATGGGCATTATTGCCACGTTCCTTTTGGTACCTCCCCCACAAATGGACCATTTTGTACCAAAAGTTACCAGCTTATAACTTTAATAACAGTGCATACAAATAAATATTTTGTACTGTGTAATGCTTTTATAGTACCTAGAGTTCAGAAAAATGGGCATTATTGCCACGCTCCTTTTGGTACCTCCCACACAAATGGACCATTTTGTACCAAAAGTTACCGGTTTATAACTTTAATACCAGTGCATACAAATACTTCAAATTTTATACAGTTTATAGTACCTAGAGTTCAGAGAAAAGTGGGCGTTATTGGCACGCCCCTTTTGGTACCTCCCACACAAATGGACAATTTTACACCAAATTTAACAGCTTTTAACTTTAATAACAGTTCATACAAATACTTAAATTTTCGTACAGTGCACTGCTTTTATAGTACCTAGAGTCTAGAGAAAAGTAGCCGTAATAGGCACCCCCACTTTTGGTACCTCCCACACAAATGGACCATTTTACACCAAAAGTTAACAGCATACTGGTACAACTTTAATACCAGTTTACATATACTTTAGTTATAAAATACAACTTAAATTGATAAAAATTTAATTAAAACAAAAAAAAATAAATTTACTAATATTTTTCTGTGACTCAAGGTGATGGGATTCATTAACCGGTTTACCCGACTGAACTTTCTTAATTGTTTTTGGTACGCTTTGTGGAATTTTTTGGGATTTTTCCGATAACCTGTTCAGATATTCGATATTTAAAAAAATCGTTAAGATATCAATCTATGTATCGGGTTTTTGGTCGTAACTTCTTAAGTTATGGTCCGATTTGAAAAATCTTTTTTTGTTGAAATTTTTGGCACTTTTCAGAAAAAGATTTAAAAAATATTAAAATTTTTGTTTGTGTGCGATTTTTAACAGGTTTTTAAGCTAATTTTTTCGAATTTTTTATAATATATAATTTTAAATATTAAGAATTTTAAATGCAATGACCTTAAAATTAATATAGCGATATTTAAAATTTTATAATTAATATGGCCAATACAAATTTGACTCTTCCTCACTTGTTTAATTTTTTTCATAAACTTTTTATGGCTAAAAATCTGAAATTTTCTGTTTGCAAAAAAATGTGTCATAAAATTAAAGAATTGCTCCAAAGACGTCCTTAGTCTTCAAAATAAGTACATTTTGTACTTAAAATTAAGTAAACCACTTAATATTAATGAAATTATCTATATTTTAATAACAAAATGTACTTATTTTGAAGACTAAGGATGTCTTTGGAGCAATTCTTTAATTTTATGAAAAAATTTTTTCAGTGTACTCATACATATCTCCATTTATACATACTCGTAGATGTATGTATATGTATGAAGGTTTTGTTACACATGAAACTGTATAAAGCGAGGAACCCAGTTTTCTAAATTTTGTTTTTTTTTTAGTTGTTGTTGTTATTGTTATTCTCGAAGAACAAAAGGGATACGTCCAACAAACAACTCAATTAAAGTTTTATGTGAAAGTTTTGAACAGCGAAAAAAGAAGGAAGTGGAAGGCAAAATTATAAGAATGGAGAAAAAGGGATTTGTGTACTCGTAGTTTCGTGTTTAGTTGTTTTCTTTTGTTTTGCTATTAAACTTTGTTACCATTTACTGCTACTTACTACTAAGTAAAGTTGTTCTGCGTGTGTGTGAGTGTGTTTGTTTAACTCTTCTATGTTTTTGTTTTCTTTTTTTTTTTGTTTATTTGGTTGTTGTTTTTTTGCTATGCACTTAATTTTTAGAATATTATTCTTGGAATTTTTTTTCTTGTTGTTTTTGTGTTTTTGGTTTGTTGCTTCTTGTGTGTGTGAGTTTTTTGCGTGGCTTTTTGGTTGTTGTCGCTGATGACTCTGTTCTGTTTTTTTTGCACTTTTTGCACCTTTCAAAAACAATGACTGCGTCGCTTCGACATTAGTGTTGTTTTTGTCGGTGTATTGTCCTAAGATTTTTTACTCTCCGCCGCCGCAGCCGCTGCTGCGGATCCGGATCCGGCTGAGGGTGTTTTGCTGACACGCGATTTCTTGAGCAGGAAACACGTTAAGAACTCTATGGACGAGGTGACTTTCTGCAAACTCTCCTCCGATGATGAATTGGTGCCCTCGAGGCATTTGCTATGCAGGCGATAGCTCATGCTGGGTTTTTCCTTGGCCGTAGAGGTGGCGGCAGCGGCCGCAGCAGCGGCTGCTGATGTGGCACTACGTGGCGGCAGGGGTGGCGGAGTGGCCAGCGATGCTGACGACGTGCTAGGTTCCGGATTGCGGTAGTAGTTCTTGCCGCATTTCTTCGACAAATTATACAACTGCACCGAATTGTCGATGTTATCGCCCTCATCTGGGCGATTGGAATTCAAGGCCGACACAAACTTCTGGGCCGAGGACGCAGTAGCCGTTCCAGCCTTGCCATTGTCACGGCTGTCTTTGGCGATGGAGCTCTCGTACGACTCCTCGTTGTCCTCCTCGTCATTCTCGGCCGGTGAGGTGAGGTTATTCTGCGGCTCGCCATAGTAGCGGTAGGTGGATCTGTAACGCGAGTGATGCCGTCCCTCGGGCTGCATCCATTCCGTGCCAGCCGGCAGCGACAGCTGTATTGTTGGCGTCCGATAGTACTGGCGATGGGGATGGAAACCCAAACCGAAATCGTCCATGTACGACTGCGAGTTAAGGTTGTCCAGCTCATCGGCTACGCTGAGGAGAAATGGTAACGTTGACATGGTTTCCTTTTGTAAGGTTTGTCTGTAATTGGGATTTCCTCCAATTTTTACAGGATTTTTCTAACAAAGCAATTTAAGAGCAGCCAACAACACAAACTCCAGCTAATTTTCTGCAGCACTTAAGCCTTAACGAATTTGCTTTGCTACTTTGTGATGTGACAATTATTCTTTGTATTAGTAAAAATTAATTTTCTTTCTTTCCTGCTTTTCTTAAACAACTCGAAATTCACTTTTAAAGTTTACACAATTTTTCTTTTATCTTCTTCCGTTTTCTTTTTTTTTCTAGGTTGGAAAAGTTGCACTAAATTTTATATGTTTGGAAAAGGTATTTTGTTTTTGTTATTTTTGCTTAGATGTATATTTGCCCAGGAGCGCTAACGGTCTTAACTCTTCGGTGTTTTTCTATAAACTGAAAATTGCATTCCCTGCAAAAGGGTTTGCGAGGCATATATACACACAAAACGACTCGAACAACACACAGACTCGGTTAAAATACGCAAACCTCTTCGGACGACGACGGACGACGATGATGGAGAAATCTGAAGGCAGCGATAACGACAACAACTACATTTGGGTTGGTTTACTCACAATTTACCATTGTACGTATGGATGTACTCGTATGTATATAAATTCCTAGAAATTTGCAGCACTTCCTCTGTCTCCTACCACAATGTGTGTGTACGTTGTAACTGTTGTTTACACTTAGTGTTTGTTTACATTCTCCAACTTGTTATGTTTCGCTGGCGCTCTCTCTCTCTCGCTCTGCATATTTCGGGCTCTCCTTCATGTGTTGCGTTAAGTCTCACCTCACTGTATCTAGTTTTATGTACTCTATATATACACATACATTATTGTCACTCATGTTTAAAGTTGCCAGATTTGTTGCAAACATTTCTCGGTGCGCAGTTATATTCGTTAAATTATAATAGGGAAATTTAGCAGTATTTATAGCCCACCAGGCCACTATACTTTTTTGATATGGATATTTTCACAAACAATATTATTGGAGCTATGTAGACCCACCCATAGACTCTATACTGTATAGATGTGACGTCCCGGAGGGCGTAGCCTATCAGTGACGAACGAAAAAAAATGTGATTTCAGCGATTGATTTCTTCCCGTATTTTAAGGCAGATTTTCCCAATTTTTTTGTAATTATCACATTTATAAAATTAATATCTATCGCTAAGTGCAAAAAAGTTAAAAACAAGCAAGAAAGTTCAGTCGGGTAAACCGACGTATAAATACCCTCAACTTGAGCCCCAAAAAATATTCGTAAAATTATTTATATTTTTGTTTTAATTAAATTATTATAAATATTAATTGCACTTAATAACTTTAAAGTATGTACTGGTATTAAAGTTAAAAGCTGTTTACTTTTGGTACAAAATGGCCCATTTGTGTGAGAGGTACCAAAAGGGGCGTACCAATAACGTCACTTTTCTGTGGACTCTAGGTACTATAAAGTAGTTACACTGTACAAAACTTCAAGTATTTATATGCACTGGTATTAAAGTTAAAAACTGTTAAATTTTGGTACAAGAAGGTCGATTTGTGTGGGAGGTACCAAAAGGGGCGTGCCAGTAACGCCCACTTTTCTCTGGACTCTAGGTACTATAAAAGTATTACACTGTACAAAATTTCAAGTATTTCTATGAACTGATATTAAAGCTATAAGCATTTAATTTTTGGTGCAAAATTCGTGTGGGAGGTACCAAAAGGGGTTTTCCAAATACACATATTTTTCGGTAAACAGTACATTCTTAAATACATTGCATTGTGCTGAACTATAAGCGTTTGTGTGCACTGGTATATTAAAGTTACGAGCTATGTAATTTTGGTATGATTTGGTCATTTTGTGTGGGAGGTACAAAAAGGGGCGGGGTGATAACGCCCACTTTTTACAGGACTATAGGCACTACAACAGCATTACACTGTACAAAATTTCAAGTATTTGTATGCACTGGTATTAAAGTTACAAGCCGTTTACTTTGGTACGAAACGGGCCATTTGTTTGGGCGGTACCAAAAGGGGCTGTACAATGATGCCCATTTTTTACCGGACTATAGGCGCTACAAAAACATTATACTGTAGAAAATTTCAAGCATTTTTATGCACTTGTATTAAAGTTATAAGCAGTTAAATTTTGATGCAAAAGGGTCCATTTGTGTGGGAGGTACCAAAAGGGGCATGTCAACTTCACCCATTTTTCTCGAGTTAATAGCGACTAATATACTAATATTATGTGCAGAATTTCAAAAGATTCGAATAAGTGGTATAGAAGTTATTAAAGAATCAATATTTCACTAAATTTTAACCCTTTGTGTGGGAGGTACCAGAAGGAGTAGACCAATATGGCCCATCTTCGAACTCATCTGGAGATAGATCAAAATATTACCACATACCAAAGTAGAAGTCAATCGGTAACTCCTTTCGAGAGTTATCGTGCGCACCAGCCAGCAGACAAACAGACAGACGGACGGACATTGCTCATTCGACTTAAAATGACCCAAAACGGATTTCCTCCGAACATACTTAGGGTCTTAGATCACTCCTTCGATGTGTTACACTTTTTTCCGTAGCAAATGATATATACCCTCGTCACACTAAAGTGAGGGTATAAAAAGACTCAGGAAATCTATTTTTTCGCGCTTCTAATCGTTCGTAACTCACGAAATGTTAACAAACTTGCGACGGAACATCTATATGAATTCAGAGTCTATGGACCCACCTTTAAGTGCTCAGGTTGTTATTTATAGTATGAGCCTAATAATAAACAAACTATAATTCAAAAACTATACATGCATTCAAACAATTTGTTGAAGCATTTTCTCCTCCATTTAAAAACAAATATTTTCCTCCTCATTCGCCGTTCAAGATCATTTGCTTCTATCTGATTTGTGAACAACTTTTTTTGGATTTGGTTCAGCATAAAACCCATATTAATAGGATCATTATTCGTCACCTCTAAAAAATCTTAGAAACGCTTCTCAAGGCACCACCACTCGACACGAGCCTCCTACAGGGTTATCGTTGTGAATTTTGATAAGGTTGCTCAAAAAGTCGTTTTTTAAAAATAAAGTCACACAAAAAATTCGTAACTTGATAAAAAAGGGTAATTTTTTTCCATAAAACGCTTAGGAAAATAATGAGCAATTACACTATGCAACAACAATTTTGTCCAAGGGATGTGGATAACAGTTTCTGGTGCAATTTGGTGTCACAAACACAAAAAAATATTAAAAACATTTTTTATGGCAAATTTTTTTTTAAAATTCCAGCTTTCATGGAAAGTAAATTTAGAATTGGGACCATAATTTTTCAAGTATAAGCCTGATTGAGACGTGTTATGCCTTAAATTAAAGGGAATTATGAGGGCTACATATGCTGCAAATATCGCTTTCACGTCTAAATCTTTGATTTAGTAACAGTGGTCAAAAATATGAGAAAAAATTTATTTTTTTTTAAATACACTTTTTCCTGGTACAAAAAAAAAACATAAAAAATAGAAAAAAAAGTCGAAAAAATTATTTTATCAAATTTTTAAAAAGCCAGCATGCTAACAAAGAAAACACTGTATATTTTAAAAAATCTATGGAGAGATGTAAAAGTTATCAGTAAATGTTAGGGAAATTCAAAAAAATCTTGTTTCATATTTTTTTGTTTTTAAATTATGTTTTTTGCTTATATTAAATTCGCCATATGTGAGGCATTGCACTTGCATTTTATTTTATGAGGATTGATGTCAGACGTTATAAACTATAGAGAGGACGAGGTTTTATGGCCGTTCGTAACCCTCCAAAAACATTATACGCAATATAAGAGCTGTATTGGATGAGATCCCTCATTCGGTAGAGGGTCATTCAATAATATTTTTGGTTTTTTATTTATGAGGTTTCCATTCAGTTACGCCTTTTTGGGGGCATGGACATCCCAGTCGTATATACAGGTAGTAGTATTATATGTACGCAATACAAAGTGGTACGCGACAGTCTTAAAAATATAGGGTTTCTTACGTTCGAAGCAAACTATATGCCAGCTACTGGTACTGCAACTTATGAACCTTAAACCCGGAATTTATGAATGAAATTTCTTATTAATAAATTAGTGTAATTCAGCACCGTAAAGAGATAAGTCGATTTTCTGAAAAATATTACAACTTTATATTTCGAAGTATGAGTAAAAGGCAAAGAAATTTTCAATGTGTAAATGATCCAGACAATTTCTGCTACATCTGCGGAAAATAAGTGATTAAAAAAATCGACGTGCATTTAGTAAAATAATAGAAGAAATATATGTGTAATATTTTGGTATACGAGTTAAAATATGAACGAACCGTGGACACCTAGTATTTTGTGTAATTCGTGCCATGTAAATCTTACTCGATGGACTAGTGGAAGCATGCGGTAAGTACTTTACAATTAATGTATTGCAATGTTTTGTGGAAAAAAACGTTTTAATTTTAGACATCACGTGCAATTTGGAATGCCAATGATTTGGAGACAAGCATTCATTCACGATACGGGCTGCTATTTTTGTCTAAGTAAACAGATTGAAGTAGGAAGGAGCGTTCGCTGGAATTACGCTGAAGTAAAATCTGTCACTTTGCTAGTTGCACATTCGGAAACAACACAAATTTCCAAGTGTCCAAGTATAGCTAACAGCCTACCTTTAAGGTTAGTACACACGATTTGCAGATCGGACAACTTTGCCAGAAAAGTGCAACGCTGTGAATTTACAACCGTGTGAACATACAATTTTTGTTTTGCAACGTTAGCAGAAAAGTCATTGCGAGATAATTTGCAGATTGTTATATGTGCGATGTTTATGCATGTGACAATGGCGCCATTGCCAGAATAACATTTTATTTGCAACACTGTCTATAATGTATTTTTATTGGCAATCCTGCATATAAATATTTACAAAATATATTGTAAATATATAAAATTGTAATGTTTTCTTGCAACCGTCTGAACTGTCAATTCACCTTTGCCTAACAATCTGTCATTGTCCGTATATTTGCAGCACTTTAACAGGGTTGATAACGTTTGCCAATCTGACAATCGTCTATACTCAGCTTAAGGAATAATACGAAACAATGGCTAAATTGATAAAATACATAAAATATGAACAACGTGACTGGAAAATTTGTTGCGATTTAAAAGTAGTTGGGATGTTATGTGGAATGCTAGGCGGATATACAAACTATTGCTGTTTTTTATGCCTCTGGAATAGCCGTGCTCGCGAGGTCATTACAGAAGAAAGAAATGGCCAACAAGAAAACACATTACATTGGGTGAAAACAACATAAAATACACACCTCTCGTCCAAACAGAAAATATTATTTTGCCACCACGGCATATTAAGCTTGGGCTCTTTAAAAATTTTGTAAAAGCCTCAAGGAAAAATGGCAATTCACTCTCATATTTAAAAAGTTTATTTAAAAGTCTTTCTTTTCAAAAAATCGAAGAAGGCGTTTTTGATGGGCCTATAATAAGGAAACTGATGAAAGATGTAAATTTCGAATCATATTTGACGTCGGATGAAATTGCAGCATGGATGTCGTTTAAGCTTGTGGTTTCAAATTTGTTTGGATCCAATAAAAGCCCGCAATATGAAACAATGATTGATGATTTGTTAAAAAATTATGAAAAAATTGGTAAGAAATATATTTTTCTATATTTATGTATAAAAGCATTCTAACTTATTTTTCGCTTTATGTATTCCAACAGGTGTAAATATGTCCCTAAAAATTCATTTCTTGCATTCTCATTTAAACTTTTGCCCCGAGAATCTTGGCAACGTAAGCGACGAACATGGCGAAAGGTTTCACCAAGAAATTAAGTCCATCGAGCGGCGTTACCAAGGGCACTGGGATGAAAGAATGATGGGAGATTATATTTGGTTCCTCATTAGAGAAACCGATTCCGAAATCTACAATGTAAATAAACTCAAATGTATATAATAAAAATTTAAAGTAACAAATAAAATCGCTCTTTAAACTGAAATTAAAAAAAACAATTTTTTGAAATTCTCTTACCTCTACCAAAAGGGCTATAATTTCTACATTTATTCATAGCTTTTTTTCAAATAGCCATTATTTTCTTCGCTAGGATGCAAGCTTTTAAAAACTAAAATAAAATATATGTTACCGATTTTTTTTCTATTTTTTATGTTTTTTTTTTACATCTCCTTTTTCCAATTTGTTTAATGACTGTTACTCAACCACTGTTTCTAAGTGAAAGAGATATTTCCTACATTGGTAGTCCCAATTAATAGCTTAAATTTAACGTATAAGTCGACCAGATCGGACATATACATACTCCAAAAATTATAGTGCAAATACTAAGGGTACCTTCGACGATAATTGTATTTTTAATAAAAAATTTTTTAAAAAAAAGTTATCCATAAAAAAATTTGTGGTTTTGATTTTGTATAACAGAATGCCACAATCTATATAAAAAAAATAATTTGTAGGTCTAGGAAATAAAAAAAAAATTTTTTGTTGCATGGTGTTATTAATAAGAAGTTAAAAATTATTTAAATTTTGTGATTTTTTTTTAATTCATAAACTATTTTACAAACTTTAATTTAAAAAAATTACTCCACCTTCGATATTATTCCACAGAATATGCACCAGACAAATCGTAAACCGTAATTGGATTGTTGGAGACTCAATTTTTGAAAAAGTTGTAGCGAAATAGTAACAAGTAAAAGCGTTAAGTTCGGCCATGCCGAATCTTATATAACCTCCACCATGGATAGCATGTGACCTCACAAAATAACTCAAACCTAATGAAAATAACACCGAAAAACACAAAAAAAAAATGTAAAATAAAAAATGTAATGTAATGTAAAAATGCAACTATAAGAAATATTTATACCAAATTTTATCAACCTAGCTCTATTGTTACGGACTGTAGCGTGATTACAACAGACGGACGGACGGACAGACGGACATGGCTAAATCGTCTTAGAATTTTACGACGATTAAGAATATATATACTTTATCGGGTCTCAGATCAATATTTAGAGGTGTTACAAACGGAGTGACAAAATGAATATACCCCCATCCTATGGTGGAGGGTATAAATATGTCGTCTTTCAGGCGACTTAAACTTTGTACATCTCAGTTCAGCCGTTTGAGAGCAATTAAAAGTTTCATAAAAACCAAAAAATATTTTTTTAAAAATTTCAAGCCCCCATAAATTTTTTTCCAAAAAATAAATGGTAGGTAGATCTTATTTTACCATTTAGAAACATTTATAAACTTTTTAGTCCAAAATAAAATTCATAGGTTATTATTACAACTTCTGAGCCATGAATGAAAGAGTTTAAAGAATTATTTTTGATAGAAAATGTTTGTACCCTCTGAAACGATCACATTGCTTTTAAAACAGTTCAAAAATTTGTTCTGGGACTTTACTTAAAATGAGTGTTAGCAGTTTTCTATCAGTTTTATCGGACTTAAACATCAGATAATTGCATCGCAAAAAGATAAATTTCAAGTTTTGGCAAAGGCCCTGTGTACCAAGTAAAGTGATTCCTTTGAGATAACGTCAAGGAATGTTATATTAAACATTAAATTGTTTAAGCAGGTTCCCAGATCCTGCTTCGCGTTTTTGACAAAATCAATGTTAAAAATTGCATTTGTTTATATATATAACTCAAAGTGATCACTTTCTTTTTGTCTAGCATTTTTTATTTTTCATCCTTTTAAGAACTGCTTTAGGGATTCTGTTTGATTTCTCTTTGATAAGCTTATTTCAAACTCTTGCTCATAGTAATATTTTCAGAAAATTTTCATAAATCGATGAAGCTCAAAAGTGTAGCAACTGACGTCAGAGTATTAATTTTAGATAATTAATATTAATTTTTACTGTCCAATTCAAATGCAATTAATAAATTTTGGAAAATTAAATTTCAGGTTCTAACTTAATTAGTCTCGTTTAAGAAATTGTTCGATGTAACGAATTTTTGGGCAACGTTATGCTAAGGTTTTCCGGTACATAATTGTTTAAATCGTAAACTTATAGTACCACAATTTACCTATTAAGGCCGGGTTAAGCAAACGAAACCGTAACTTATCTTTAGCGATTGAAAAATGTGCCATATAACTCAGACATTCAAAACAAAAATTGTAAAATCTCTATTTTATTTCATTTTTTCTTGCTTTTATTTTAGCATTTTCATTTCATTTCAAAAGTGAAATGTCTTCTTTTTCGTTGTTTCGCTAATTTTGCTTGCAAATGCACGTGAACGTACCGTCCAAATCAAATTTCAGCAGATTCAGCCGCACATTTACGTTTCGTTCTGTTAGCTAATCGTTTACACTGATGTTTATATATCAGATTGAATCGGCTGATTCGTTACGTTACGGGGGCGTTACAGGGGCGTTACGGATACGTTTGCCTAACCCAGCCTTAATTTAATTCACAACAAAAAAAGGCCAAAAAGTCGCAAAAAAAGTGTCAAAATGATAAAGTCGCACAACCTTATTTACAAATATTATGTCTCGGAATCTATTAAAAGGACCATTACTCGTCACTTCTAAAAAATCTTAGAAACGCCTTTCAAGGCAGCACCACTCGACACGAGCCTTCTATTGAGATTTTTTTTCAAATTATGTGGATTCAACGTAACCTTCGAAAAACGAAATTTGAATTAAATTTAATTTAAATATTGAATATTTCGGAAACTACTTCTCGTAGAAGAACGAAATTTGTATTATAAGTTATTAGCCAAACCCAGCAGACGTTGTCCTGTCAGTCCTAGTTAGAATGATATGCAAGGATATTTCATTGAAATCGCTACAAAAATGTATATATATTGGACATAATTTGACAGCAGCGCCACCTACCGGGAAGGATAATCCACAAACTTTATTCCGAAGGCAACCCACAAATACATTTTTAACTTCAGTCAAATCGCACTGTAAATGCGAATATGCAAATAACTTGATCAGTTATCGTCGTTCAAATAATTCTAAAAAACAGATGACCCCGAAATGAACCTATTGTGTAGTTTTTATATAGCCCATTTGCTCGTCTGGTTTCGGAGATCATGCATTACAAACAAACGCAAAAAGGATTATATATATATATGGGGAATTCCACGACAAATTGACGGTTTCAAAAAAATTTCGGTTTTGATTTTTCCCATTTTTTTATATTTTTTAGTACACCTGAAGAAACGCTTTGTGGAATTTTTTGAGATTTTTACGATAACTCGTTCAGAAGTTATTTATATTTAAAAAATCGTTAAGAATCACTCTGTGTATTGGGTTTTTGGTCGTAACTTCTTAAGTTATAGTCCGATTTGAATTTTTATTTGAATGTTGGTATTTTTCGGTAATTTTCAGAAAAAATTTAGAAAAATATAAAAAAAATTGTGCGCGATTTTTATGTTGTATAATTTAAGTGTCAATTTTTAAATAGTTGTACTCTCCGATTTTTGCGATTTTTTTTATATTTTAAACTTCTATTAATTCTCTAATACATTAGCTTTGGATGGAATTGGGCCTAAAATAATTATATTTTTTTTTTAATTTTTAAAACAATGTTTCGCTGTTTGCCACTGTGCTTGTGACTTGAAGGCTTCGGATTAGATGTTCCACGCCAAAGAACAAAATAAAGGAGACACTTCAGGAAGCATTTCTTCCAAAACACCCGCCACCCCCGCTGATGCCCTTACCCCAGATAATCTCCCTCCAAAAATAACTATGTATCAAAAGTTGTTGAAATCGATGGATTTTTTGAGGTGATGTATTCGACAAAAAGATTGCTTGTAAAAAATCACTAGGTGCTCACAATCGATTTCAACAACTTTTGATACATAGTTATTTTTGGAGGGAGATTATCTGGGGTAAGGGCATCAGCGAGGTGGCGGATGTTTTGGAAAAAAATACTTCCTGAAGTGTCCCCTTTATTTTGTTATTTGTCATGGAACATCTAGTCCGAAGCCTTCGAGTCAATAGAACATTTTTTTTAAATTTTAAAAAATTAAAAGAATATATATATATATAATATTAGGCCCACTTCCATCCAAAGCTAATATGTTAGAGAATTAAAAGAAGTTTAAAATATAAAAAATTCTCAAAAATCAAAGAGTACAAACAATTTAAAAAATGGCATTTAAATTGTAAAAGTTAAAACGCTCACAAAATTTTTATAAATATTTTTTCTCATTTTTTTTTTCTGAAAAGTACCGAAAAGTACCAAAATTAAAAAAAAAAAAAGATTTTTCAAATCGGACCATAACTTAAGAAGTTATGACCAAAAACCAGATACCCAGAGTGATATCTTTACGATTTTTTAAATGTCGATAACTTCTAAACGAGTTATCGGAAAAATCTAAAAAAAATCCACAAAGCGTTTCTGCGGGGGCACTAAAATATATAAAAAAAAAGTAAGAAAGTTTCAGTCGGGTAAACCGACTAAGGTATACATACCCTCACTTTGTGAGTAATGCAATATATAGCATACAATAATAAATCTGTCAATTTGTGTGGGAGGTACCGGAAGGGGTTTTCCAAATACACATCTTTTTCGGTAAACAGTAGATTCTTAAATACATTGCACTGCGCCGAACTATAAGCGTTTATGTGCACTGGTATACATATTAAAGTTACGAGCTATGTAACTTTGGTATGATTTGGTCATTTTGTGTGGGAGGTACAAAAAGAGGCGGGGTGATAACGCCCACTTTTTACAGGACTATAGGCACTACAGCAACATTACACTGTACTGTAATTTCAAGTATTTGTATGCACTGGGATTCAAGTTCCAAGCCGTTTACTTTTGGTACGAAACGGTCCATTTGTGTGGGAGGTACCAAAATGGGCTGTACAATAATGACCGGACTATAGACGCTACAAAAACATTATACTGTAGAAAAGTTCATGCATTTTTATGCACATTAAAGTTATAAGCAAAATGGTCCATTTGTGTGGGAAGTACCAAAAGGGGAATGCCAACTTCACCCATTTTTCGCGAGGTAATAGCGACTAATATACTAATATTATGTGTTGAATTTCAGAAGATTCGAATAAGTAGTATGGAAGTTGTTAAATAATCAATATTTCACTAAATGTTAACCCATTGTGGGGGAGGTACTAGAAGGAGTGGACTAATATGGCCCATCTTCGAACTTAGCCGGAGATAGAAGAAAATATTACCTCATACCAAATTTGAAGTCAATAGGGTACTCCTTTCGAGAGTTATCGTGCGCACCAGCCAGCAGACAGACAGACGGACGGACATTGCTCATTCGACTTAAAATTACCCAAAACGAATATCCGCCGAACATACTTGGGGTCTTAGGTCACTCCTTCGATATGTTACACTTTTTTCCGTAGCAAATTATATATATCACTAAAGTGAGGGTATAATGAGAAAAATCAAAACCGAAATTTTTTTGATTTGTCGTGGAATTAATAATATTTATGAATGTTCGCAAAACAGCGGGTACTTGTATAGTACATACGGCCTATATGTACATCTGAACTGTACTTAATATTTTCCAATTATCGTTCTTGGTTGAATAAACAGTTATCTGATACATTTTATAAATGCGGATTCTACATACATATGTACAGCCCTGAGATTCAAAATCGGAATATAGGTATATATCGGGTCTAAATTTGAACCGATTTTCTTTAAAATTGGCAGTGATCGTTCAATCTCTAAGTCAGTATTAGTAATCCGCCAAATTTTATGTGGATGTGATGGAATATCTATGGCAACCAGACTCAAAATCGGTTTTTAAATAAATATGTGGGCTAAAACTAGGTCTGCATTGATTGTCATAAAATTTTGCAATGTTTTTTATCGGCTCAATCTACTTTCCTGTGTTAAATTTCGTAAAGATTTTATGTAAAAAATTACTTTTATTACGTGTAGGAGCCCTATTGGGTGGTACGTATCTGTACCTGTGTGCCATAGCTAAATTTTAACCGATTTTAATGAAATGTGACAGCGGTCTTTACTGCCTCATAAAACAGTCGAGTGCTAAATTTCCGCTTAAATGCCAAGTCGTGATATACGGGGATATATCTAAATCTATAGCGATTTTGACCTATTTTATTAGACCTTTTCCATAATGTCAGAAAGTACAATTTTATCCAGATCGTAGTGAAACTTCCTGTACTTTTCGAACAACTTAAGATTAACTTGTTTATGGACGGACAGACAAGGTTAAATCGAATTGTCGCATTCCAGATTCGATCGGTATAATGAGAGGGGTCTGGCAACAGTATTTTTTTATGCGAAAAAATGCATCAGGTGCCTTAAAAATCGCAAAAACGTTCCGTTCTGTTTTAAAATGTTCTGTTTTATACGTTTACGTGTTACGTATTACCAATACGCATTTTTCAAAATTTTACTAACATTTATTTTATGACTCTGTGGGCATTTGTGCAATTTTTAAGGACTAGATTCACTTTTTCGGGTAGGTTTGTTCCGCATTTTTCTCCTATTCAATATCTAGAACTTTGCTTCAGACACAAAAGAGATATTCCGTACGGTATACCGAGAAAAAATATAGAAAAAGTGCAAAAAATTCACCTTGAGCAAAAAAATCGTATATCCATTGAAATTCGTATGGAATGATGGGCCTACTTTCACGTCCAATTCTCAGAATTGAGTCCCAAAATCATGTGTTGTGCTGTGTAATGGTTGAAATTTTTTTAAATTTTTAAATTTAAATGTTCACAAAATTTCAAACCCCATAAGAATATTATTTGGAACATTCCTGTAAAAATTGCGTGCAAACATTTTTTAGGTCAATGGTGACCCTTTGGTACAACTGCTGTAATGTTTATCCCCTCACCTTAGAGAAGAGGGTATATATCATTTGCTACGAACCAAAAGAGTAACACATCGAAGGAGTGACCTAAAACCCTAAGTATGTTCGGCGGATATCCGTTTTGGGCCATTTCAATTCGAATGAGCAATGTCCGCCCTTCTGTCTGTCTGCTGGCTGGTGCGCACGATAACTCTCGAAAGGAGTACCCTATTGACTTCAAATTTGGTATGAGGTAATATTTTCTTCTATCTCCGGCTAAGTTCGAAGATGGGCCATATTAGTCCACTCCTTCTAGTACCTCCCCCACAATGGGTTAACATTTAGTGAAATATTGATTATTTAATAACTTCCATACTACTTATTTGAATCCTCTGAAATTCTACACAGAGTATTAGTTTATTAGTCACTATTATCTCGAGAAAAATGGGCGAAGAGTCCACGCCCCTTTTGGTATCTCCCACACAAATTGACAATTTTGAACCAATAGTTAATAGCTCATAACTGTATTACCAGTGCATACAAAGACTTGAAATTTTGTACAGTGTAATGGTATAATAGCACCTACAATACAGTGAAAAATGGGCATTATTGGCACGCTCCTTTTGGTATCTCCCACACAAATGGACCATATTGTACCAAAAGTTACCAGTTTATAACTTTAATACCAGCGCATAAAAATACTTGAAATTTTGTACAATGTAATGCTTTTATAGCACCTAGAGTCCAGAGAAAAGTGACCGTTATTGGGGCAATACCAGTACATGCCTTAAAGTTATTAAATGCAATTTAAATTGATAATATATATAATATTTCTTTAGACTCAAGGTAAGGGGATTCTTTAGTCGGTTTACCCGACAGAACTTTCTTACTTGTTTTATATTTTTCAATGTATGTTCCTCAAACATTAAACAAATACTTTTTTAACATTAATTGCAATTGGATTTTACCTCGACTATTTCTGCTGAGCTATTCTAAATAATCGCCTTTATTGTTGTTAATCATAATAAAAAAGAAGCAAAATTTCTCATATTTTTTAGATAAAGGGCATGAGATTGTTTGGGAAGCCCAGCAACAATTAATAACCTCATTGTTATAAATTTCGTGCATCATCATTCTGAGGAAGAGGATCAAATCTTCCACCAGATGTCCTGCTTGTACTCGTAGTAATCGGACAATGCGTTCGGAAGTTATGTCGGTTCAAACCAAGTAGTCTACCTTCTAAATATAAGTTATTAAAAAATGCAACTGGTGGCGTAGATTGAGCTATATGGTTTATAACTTTTTTATTTATGCTATTTTTATTTTTTTTTAATACAGTATATTATTGGGAAATTTTTTGCAATTAACTTTGAAAAATGATATCCTGTAAGTGATGTCCATTTTCTGCTTCGCACATACGTGCTCTTTTTAGCATATTTTCCATAACTTTTCGCAAAATTTCGAAAAAATTCAATTATTTTTGTACGCTGTTCGATTCATAATTAATTCCCCAAGTCTCCTTCACAAAATGCTGAAAAAAAAACAAAGAAAGAATAATAATTAAAAAAGGTATAAAGAATTCAAGCCGTATAGATCATTTTGCGCCACCCTCAAATTTGAGCAAATTTGAAGGGTGTCAGTTGAAAAATCTGTCGATATGCCCAGTAATTCCATATATATTTAAAAGTTCAAAAATATGAACTACTCTCTACTAAGTATCAACATATCGTTTGAAAGAATCGGTTTTAAAGCGTATATTATAGAAAACACCCCTAATAATGAGTTTTCCGTTTTCGGTCAGACTTTTTGGATTCGGCTGGTCTCAAATGAAAACCCTAATAATGAGTTTTCCGTTTTCGGTCAGACTTTTTGGATTCGGCTGGTCTCAAATGAAAATATATTCTAGTTGTCACAAATCCTACTCTCCTAGTTTCGGCGCCATCACATCTCTCTCAACACTCTCACTCAAATGGGGTTTGGGTTGTGCGACTTGTCACACACGCACAGGTGTTGTGATTTGGTTCTCTATTTACTTTTCGGTTAGTTTTGCTTTCCCTTTGGAGGCTCTCTGCGTATGCTCGATGCCCGCTGTTGTTTCAAACTATTTTGTTTTGCTTCGTTATCCTAAAGTTAACTGCAGCAATTGATGTACTCTTGAGGCACTGCATCAAAAAAAAACTCCTGTTGTGCATTATTAATTGTCCGCTCCATCGTCCTCACAGCCAAGCAGACCCAAGCGTACCCGACCACCCTCACAACCCGTCGATGACAATACGATATAATCGTTTTCGTGCAACAACTTCGGTTCGGTTAGTGGGTAATGTGTATATGTACTACATGGCGTATGAATGGCGTTCGGTGTGCGTGTATATGATTTGCGTGGAAATAAGGGGTGAAGAATGACTAAAAAGAACTTTATAATGTTTTCGGAGTGCCTCATGGGTTTTTTGTTGTCGCTTTTCTTCCTCTTCTCCTTCATCACCATCATATTTATTATTATAGTTTCTATTCCCTTACATTGTGCTCCTTCTATACACACATTTTCTTGCTCAGGGGTATTTTGCGAATCCCAACCAAGTCAGCTGATAAACTGATGTGTACTTGGGAGCTCTCGCGTTTGTTCGTGTAATGGGGATTTTTCGTTGTTGTTTATGATGAACTTAAGGAAACGTCTGGGATTTTATGAATATTTTAGACCACAAATATGATGATGACGATAATAACGGTAAATTATATTCCTTTGAGCTAATGCATCCGCAATGAATGAGTGGCAAATCTTTTGAAGAAAAGCGAAAACAATGCATCCTCACATGTACGGTATCATTTATGGAAAAATAATTCAAAGCATACCTCAAAAATGTGAGATGGTTTAACAAACTTGTATGTGTATTAGAGCGCATTAATTATACCCTCACTTTAGTGTGACGAGGGTATATATCATTTGCTACGAAAAAAAGTGTAACACATCGAAGGAGTGATCTAAGACCCTAAGTATGTTCGGCGGATATTCGTTTTGGGTCATTTTAAGACGAATGAGCAATGTCCGTCCGTCTGTCTGTCTGTCTGTCTGTCTATCTGTCTGTCTGTGTGTCTGCTGGCTGGTGCGCACGATAACTCTCGAAAGGAGTAACCGATTGACTTCAAATTTGGTACGTGGTAATATTTTTTTCTATCTCCGGCTAAGTTCGAAGATGGGCCATATTGTTCCACTCCTTCTAGTACCTCCCCCACAAAGTGTTAAAATGTTGTGAAATATTGAATCTTTAATAACTGCTATACTACTTATTCGAATCTTCTGAAATTCCACACATAGCATTAGTTTATTAGTCGCTATCAACTCGAGAAAAATGGGTCATGTTGCTATGCCCCTTTTGGTACCTCCCACACAAATGCACCATTTTGCACCAAAAGTTAACAGCTTATAACATTAATACCAGTGCATAAAAATACTTGAAATTTTGTACAGTGTAATGCTTTCATAGTGCCTACAGTCCAGTGAAAAATGGGTGTCATATTCACACCCCTTTTGGTACCTCTTACACAAAGGTACCATTTTGCACCAAAAGATAACAGCTTTTAACATTAATACCAGTGTATAAAAATACTTGAAATTTTTTACAGTGTAATGCTTTTATAGTGTCTTTTGCACTGTGAAAAATGGACGCTATTTCCACGCCCCTTTTTGTACTTCCCACACAAAATGCCCAAATCATACCACAATTTAATGTCTCATAACGTTTATACCAGTGCACATAAATGCTTATAAGTCGGCACAGTGCAATGAATTTAAAGTATCTAATGATCAGCAAAAAAAGGTGTATTTGATAAACCCCTTCTGGTACCTCCCACACAAATTGACATAATAATTCGAGTAATATTCAATATTACATTACTCACAAAGTGAGGGTATACCTTAGTCGGTTTACCCGACTGAAACTTTCTTACTTGTTTTTTACCTAATCTTATCCTTTCTTCCTCACGAAAATTTACTGCATACACTCTGTCAAAGTATTTAGCAAAGTCTCAAAGCAAGTAGAATAGCCAAGCCACTACCAATCACAATAAATCTGCTCTCGAATAGTTTACACACGAATCGTTTAATAACATCTATGTACATATCTATTGATTTTTTTTGGCAAAAGTTTTGAGAGCACATTTTCTGTACTTTTTAAGCGGACCTTCTTTATTAAAAATAAAAGTACCACTTAAAATTTAAAAAGATTATTATGAATTTGTATATATCAATTCTTCATGATGATTTTTAAATGATGTCCTTGGCAGTCGTGTACTTAAGGAAAATTAATTGCTTGAGGGCATTTATGCGGTATTTAATTTAATTTAGAGATAGCCTTAATTCCAATTTTGCTGCTAGCCCCACCTCTGGTACACCACTCGTATTAAGTTGCAGTTAAGTTGTTCGCGAAGTATAGGTCGGAATTTCTTTCCGATCTTGACGAAAGCCGATTGAAAATCTTTTGATATATCCCCCTTATAAACGATATGGACATCCCGAATTTGTATTTAAGCGGTGTATACGACATTTTTAATTTACCACACGACAGTTTTATGAAAATTGGCTAAGATTTATATATAGCTCCCATATATATGTACATCTAGATTTGGCATATAAGCGGTATAGGATCCATAATTTGCATCAAATCTTTACGAAATTTACAGGATAGTTCTTTTAGTAGATAATAAACATTTCCAAATTTGAAGAAAATCGGTTCAGACTTAGATATAGAACCCATATGTAGCTATATACCGATTATTTATGTACATAACTTCAGAAAAATTTATTTTTTTCCTCTGTAATGGTTTTTTGAAGTTAATTTTAATGTTACAAATCACAAGAAATTGAAAATATTGTTTCTTAAAGAAATTTCCGTTCTCTTTTCGTTAAAAATATTGATTTTATTTTAAACAATTTACTTTGGTCACTTTTCGCAGAAATAAAAATATAAATTCCGATATCTCAGAATCGATCTAATTTTTTTCCTTAGGTTAGGTTAGGTTGAAAAGAGGAGACGTTTAAACGTCTCATGTCCATGGACATACACTTAAGCCAGTGGTTCGGCCTGTTGTGCGCTCCTTATTTATGATCTTTTTATACCTCACGAGTTACAGAAAATCGGTACTAGACACGAATTTTCTCAGTATCTTCCAGTCATATCCTCTGAGATGAGTCACGTCTGGTAATATGTCGGATCCGAAATGTTGGGATCTTGCATGTGTGAAAGCCAGTGACACAGAAAATGTTCCATCGTTTCGATGTTTTCCCTGCATTCGTCGTTTCCTGCTAGTCCTATGCGATGAAGATGTGCTTGTAAGCTTGAGTGTCCCGTTAGAACACTCATCATCTTATTAATATCGATCTTGTTTAGTTTAGAAGACTTCTTGTTTTCTTTTCATTTGGGTCACCCCACAGTATCTTTGCAGTTGCTCCTACTGTTGCGCTTTTCCACACAGTTTTGTGAGCCATCACTGCCCAGTGCTTCAAATTTTTTTCCTTAAATGTTTTATAAACCAGTAAGGAAAGGCAGAAAGTCGGGCGGGGCCGACTATATAATACCCTACACCTCCCTAACAATGCGATAAGGGTCATTGCGATAATAATTTGGAATAATTGGTAATTGAGTAAGAACATATAAAGGGTCCGCCAAATAACTTTTTTTTTGAAAATGCTATAAAAAAAAACTATTGAAAACACATTGGATGGTCAGTTGGCTTCAACTCCTGAACCAATTGGACTTTGTATGGCGTCATACCAAAGTCTTTATGCAAAATTCGTCTCAATGATGTCTACGAATTGTTCAATTGTTGAGAACGACGGTGAATTGATGTTGATGGCGCTTCACGCACACTTTCTGCCACACCAGCAATATTCTCGGGTGTACGCACTGTTTTTGGCTTTTCACGCTTTGGTTGATGCCAGTTTCTTTCACTTTTTTCGCAAGATAACGAACATACGGAGCTGACGGTGCTTCTCTTCTTCCAAAATCCGTACGCAATTTTTGCACACATTCTGCAATATTACCATGATTTTCAAAGTAATGTCGCAATATACACATATTTGTTCAGCGGAAGGATAAAACTAATTATCTGTCAAATCAGACATGAGCTAAGTGTTACCATTTTCACGAAATAAGCACTAGTTGAAAAAAAACGTTACATGGCGGACCCTTTATATGTGGATTAAACCTCTGCAATAAATGTCTTGAATGGCCTTCCAAGACATTCAGTTGTTTATCAAATACTTACTGCCACACACTCTATTTTGACAAAACAAATGAATGAGTGAAGAGAACAGTAACCGCCAAACAGGTTTCAAAACAAATAAGTAAGAAGACAATTGAGAAGTACATTCATTCAAGCACTGTACACCAAAAACAAAAATACTCGATTTCAGAGTACACTGCACTACTGTACTGAATCGATTTTCCCTGAATACTCATTCATGTAAAATAGAAACCTATTTCTGTCGAATTTCGTACAGAATAATAATACAGTCTCTACAGCGTTTAGATGTAAAATCGGGGCTAATAAACCTCTTTCTGCCGAATTTCATTGTGATCGGATATAAAATACAGTTTCTACAGCGCTTACATGTCAAATCGGGTGTAACATACATATGGGGGCTATATCTAAATCTGAACCGATTTCCCCCAAATTGTGTATTGTCTCTAAGTGTATAACGAGACTACTCTCTGTCAATTTTTGTACAAATCGGTTCAAAAATGTTGTTTATACGGTGCATATATGCCCAAATCGGAGGTACATATATATGGGAGCTATATGTAAATCTGAACCGATTTTAACCAAATTCAATAGGGACCTTGGGCCTAAATAAGGATATGTGCAAAGTTTCGTTGAGATCGGACCATAATTGCGACCTGTACTTTGATTACAAGAATACATCTACAGACAGACTGACGGACAGACAGACGGACATAGCTAAATCGACTCAGAAAGTGATTACAAGTCGATCGATATAATAAATAATGGGTCTATCTCCTCTCCTTTTGGGTGTTACCAACAAATGCACAGAGTCATTATACCCTGTACCACAGTGTGGTGTAGGGTATAAAAATGGACCATATGTACGCTCCCGATGGTGTAATTATTGGAGTGGGGACGACTTTGGTTCAGAAGTTACTTTATGATAACTGAATATTTTCACCAAATAACAAAGAAACAATATTTGAAAAACAAGTAAGAAAGTCCAGATGTGTAAACCGACTTATGAATCCCCTCACCTTGAGTCCCAAAAAAAATATTCTTAAATAATTATTTTTTGTTTAAATTAAATAATTATCAATTTATATTGCATTTAATAACTTTAAAGTATGTACTGCTATTAAAGTTAAAAGCTGTTTACAATTGGTGCAAAATGGTCCATTTGTGAGGGAGGTACCAAAAGGGGCGTGCTAATAACGGCCACTTTTCTGTGGACTATAGATACTATAAAAGCATTACACCGTACAAAATTTCAAGCAGTATTTATATTCACTGGTATTAAATTTGTTAACTTTTGGTATAAAATGGTACATTTGTGTGGGAGGTACCAAAAGGGGCGTGTCAATAACGCCCACTTTTCTCTGGACTCTTGGTACTATAAAAGTATTACACTGTACAAAATTTCAAGTATTTATGTGTACTGGTGTTAAAGTTAAAAGTTGTTAACTTTGTGTACAAAAAGGTCTATTTGTGTGGGAGTACCCAACGGGGTGTGCCAATAACTCCCATTTTCCTCTGGACTATTGGTGCTATAAAAGCATTATACTGTGCAACATTTCAAGTATTTGTATGCACTGGTATTAAAGTTATAAGCTGATAACTTTTGGTACAAACTGGTACATTTGTGTGGGAGGTACCAAAAAGGGAGTGACCACTTCGACGTGTTGGCGACTAACAAACTAATACTAAGTGTGAAATTTCAGAAGATTCGAGTAAGTAGTGTAGAAGGTATTAAAGAATCAATACTTCACTAAAAGTTAACCCTTTGTGGGGGAGGTACTAGAAGGAGTGGACCAATATGGCCATCTTCGAACTTAGCCGGAGATAGAGAAAATTATTACCGCATAGCAAATTTGAAGTCAATTGGTCAATCGAGAGTTATCGTGCGAACCAGCCAGCAGACTGACAGACGGACGGACATTGTTCATTCGACTTAAAATGACCCAAAACGGATATCCGACGAACATACTTAGGGTCTTAGGCCACTCCTTCGATGTGTTACACTTTTGGCTCGTAGCAAATGTTATATACCCTCCTCTCTAAGGTGAGGGGATAAAAATCAACAAACAAAATATCGTTGAAAACACATACAAATATTTTGTTTTTGTAATTTGGTAAAATTAAATTCAAAAAACCTTTCCAGAGGAAAAAAATAAATTTTTCTGAACTTTGACCTCGCCCTCTGCCTCTAATTTTCATTTAATTCGTTTAATATTGTGAGTCATTACTCCCAAAAACTACGGCAACATTTTCTGAGAATTTGAGAAAAATCTAAATTTTAATTTTAATTAAATATATATGTATATCTGTAATATTATCCCGATTTTGAATCTATGCGCTATAAAATAAAAATTGTTAAACAGATCATTATCATCTATCTAAAAAGGTGTATATTGAAAGTTATGTATCATGTAGTCATTGGAGATCTATATATATATATACTAATAGTAAAACAAGTAAGAAAGTTTCAGTCGGGTAAACCGACTAAGGTATACCCTCACTTTGTGAGTAATATAATATATAACATTACACCAATAAATCTGTCAATTTGTGTGGGAGGTACCAGAAGGGGTTTTCCAAATACACATATTTTTCGGTAAACAGTACATTCTTAAATACATTGCATTGTGCTGAACTATAAGCGTTTATGTGCACTGGTATATTAAAGTTACGAGCTATGTAATTTTGGTATGATTTGGTCATTTTGTGTGGGAGGTACAAAAAGGGGCGGGGTGATAACGCCCACTTTTTACAGGACTATAGGCACTATAACAGCATTACACTGTACAAAATTTCAAGTATTTGTATGCACTGGTATTAAAGTTACAAGCCGTTTACTTTTGGTACGAAACGGTCCATTTGTGTGGGAGGTACCAAAAGGGGCTGTACAATAATGCCCATTTTTTACCCGACTATAGGCACTACAAAAACATTATACTGTAGAAAATTTCAAGCATTTTTATGCACTTGTATTAAAGTTATAAGCAGTTAAATTTTGATGCAAAATGGTCCATTTGTGTGGGAGGTACCAAAACGGGCATGCCAACTCCATCCATTTTTCTCGAGTTAATAGCGACTAATATACTAATATTATGTGCAGAATTTCAAAAGATTCGAATAAGTAGTATAGAAGTTATTAAAGAATCAATATTTCACTAAATTTTAACCCTTTGTGTGGGAGGTACCAGAAGGAGTAGACCAATATGGCCCATCTTCGAACTCATCCGGAGATAGATCAAAATATTACCACATACCAAATTTGAAGTCAATCGGTTACTCCTTTCGAGAGTTATCGTGCGCACCAGCCAGCAGACACACAGACAGACAGACAGACAGGCAGACAGACAGACAGACAGACAGACAGACAGACAGACAGACAGACGGACGGACATTGCTCATTCGACTTAAAATGACCCAAAACGGATTTCCTCCGAACATACTTAGGGTCTTAGATCACTCCTTCGATGTGTTACACTTTTTTCCGTAGCAAATGATATATACCCTCGTCACACTAAAGTGAGGGTATAACAAAGGCACATTGCTATTCTCAGCAAAGCAATACTCACTGTAGGATGGGAGAGTAAAATATTGGAACACTCGCATCGTGTCGATGTGCCGCACACTGCTTTATTTTTCACTACCACAACTACAATTTTTATACGCTATGAGTTGTTCATGTCCGTTTGTGCTTGCAGGTGAATTTTACTTAGGATTTTGAAAGCCATGAATCTCCTTTTCTAATAAACTTTTTAATAATTTTTTTGGCCTAAAACCTTCACCAGGACGAGAGCTTTTTATTATAAAAAATTTCAGAAAATTCAGCCGGGCCTTTCTCAAGATTGTTCCGAACATAAAAAAGGCACTTCAAAATATAATATTAGTTTAGATAAATGGATATGTGTATGTGGGTGTGTTACGTATGGACTCCAAAATGGCTGGACCGATTTTGAAGAAATTTTCAGCGAATCTTCAGATTGGCCTATGGGGTTACATAGGCTATATTAGTTCTTGATTGAGGGGGTGTGGTCCCGCCCATATAAGCCAATTTGGAGTTATCATTTTTTGAGTGATTACCGAAGAGGTTTGAAGGGTCAAAAATAACTATCACAAGTGGATCAAACAGTACCAAAATTCGATAACTCGTAACATTAATATTCGTAAACATAAAACTTTTTTATAAAATTCTTTATTTGCAATCTATTTACAAGATACCATAAGCAAATGTTGCATCAACTTAAAAGGTACAGTATTGCCAAACTCCAATGAACGTCACAACTACAAGGTGGCCCAAAATGACCGAATAGGTTTCAGGTTATTATAACTTTTTATTTAAGACATAATTATTCATTTCATTTTAAATACAGTATATTAATGAAGCATATTTTAAATTTAATTATGAAAAATTATATCTTGCAAGTGGTGGCCATTTTCTGCTTCGCATATTCGTGCTCTTTCAATTATGTACTGTTCCCTCCCGGTCTTTTTTACAAAATATTGAAAAGAATTAAATGAAAATTATATTAAAAAGTTTATAAGGAATTCAAACCCCTTCGGTCATTTAGGGCCACCCTATATATGTGTACATATTAAATTAATGAGTTTTTATCTGGCGTTTTAGAATTGGGCGTGATGTTTTTAGATCTTTCGGATTTCATTTAAAAAAAATACATAAAATTTAGAGAAATGTATGAAATCTTTATTTGAGTCGATAGAACGATCTATATAATTCAATGTTTTAAGATGATTTCATGTAAAAGTTGACCGCGGCTGCTCCTCAAATGGTTCATATGCTGGGTCCAATTTTGACAAACTCTCTCCGACATATCGGCCGGTATCTCACGAATAAATTCTTCAATATTGGCTTCCAGTGCGTCAACCGTTGCGCGCCCGTCCCTATAGACATGAGCCCTAACATAGCCCCACAAAAAATAATCTAAAGGCGTTAAATGGTACGATCTAGGCGGCCAATTGACCGGCCCCAAGCGCGAAATAAACTGTTCAACGAATTCAAAATTCAAAAAAAAAAAAATAAATAAAAATCAATAATCAGCAATCGTTGTTCGTTTGCAAGTCGATTCATGGTTAAATTATAGAGCAAACTGAACATGTTTGATAGTAACATGTTACAGGAAAACAGCTGATCTGCCAAAAACCGTGTTGCCAAAAAGAAATCACCCATTACTTTATTTAACAAAATTTTTGTCCAAGGGCTGTGCATAAAATTTTCCTGTGGTAAGGTAATTATACCCTACACCACACTGTGGTACAGGGTATTATAAGTTTGTTTCCATGTAAAGTTGTTCGTCGACTACAGGTCGCAATTTCACTCCGATCGTTCTGAAATTTTGCAGTTTAGAGTATTTCGCGGCTGTTAAGCTCGCTATTGAATTTGGTTGAAATCGGTTCAGATTTAGATATAGCTCCCATATATATCTTTCGTCCGATTTGGCCCTTTAGTCCTATAGAAGCTGTATTTTACATCCAATCTTTTGAAATTTAGAATGGTAGAGTTCCATGAATCAACATTGCCGAATTTGAAGAAAATCGGTTAAGATTTAGCTATAGCTTCCATATATATGTTTCGTCCGATTTTGCTCTTTAGTCCTGAAGAAGCTGTATTTTACATCCAATCATTTTGAAATTTAGAATGGTAGAGTTCCTTGATCCATGAACCAACACTACCGAATTTGAAGAAAATCGGTTAAGATTTAGCTATAGCTCCCATATATATGTTTCGTCCGATTTTGCTCTTTAGTCCTGTAGAAGCTGTATTTTACATCCAATCATTTTGAAATTTAGAATGGTAGAGTTTCTTGATCCATGAACTAACACTACCGAATTTGAAGAAAATCGGTTAAGATTAACTATAGCTCCCATATATATGTTTCGTCCGATTTGGCCATTTAGTCCTATAAAAGCTGTATTTTACATCCAATCGTTTTTAAATTTAGAATGGTAGAGTTTCTTGATCCATGATCCAACATTGCCGAATTTGAAGAAAATCGGTTAAGATTTAGCTATAGCTCCCATATATATATATCGTCCGATTTGGCCCTTTAGTTCTATAGAAGCTGTATTTTACATCCAATCGTTTTGAAATTTAGAATGGTAGAGTTTATTGATCCACGAACCAACACTACTGAATTTGAAGAAAATCGGTTAAGATTTAGCTATAGCTCCCATATACATGTTTCGTCCGATTTGGCCCTTTAGTCCTGTAGAAGCTGTATTTTACATCCAATCATTTTGAAATTTAGAATGGTAGAGTTTCTTGATCCATGAACCAACACTGCCGAATTTGAAGAAAATCGGTTAAGATTTAGCTATAGCTCCCATATATATGTTTTGTCCGATTTGGCCCTTTAGTCCATAAAAGCTGTATTTTACATCCATTCGTTTTGAAATTTAGAACGGTAGAGTTTCTTGATACATGTACCAACACTACCGAATTTGAAGAAAATCGGTTAAGATTTAGCTATAGCTCCCATATATATGTTTCGTCCGATTTGGCCCTTTAGTTCTATAGAAGCTATATTTTACATCCAATTGTTTTGAAATTTAGAATGGTGGAGTTTCTTGATTCATGAACCAACATTGCCGAATTTGAAGAAAATCGGTAAAGATTTACCTATAGCTCCCATATATATGTTTCATCCGATTTGGCTCTTTAGATCCAATCGGTTTTATACCCTACACCACACTGTGGTACAGGGTATTATTTAAGTATAAAATGTCCCAAAAGTAAATTTATGTAAACAATTTATACATGAATTACAAAATTTATATATCAGAGTTATTCAATATTACGAGAGTGGTGTAGGGTATTATATAGTCGGCACCGCCCGACTTTAGCCTTTCCTTACTGGTTTTTTATTAAAAATGTTTAAAATTCCCCTTTTCTTGGAAGTTGCCCAAAGTATTTGGGTCATATTTTTTGAAGTAAATGCTCGATAAAGTCGGGAAAGTTAAAGGAACTTATGAGGACTACATATACATACATACATATGTCAATAATGACAAATTCATGTGGAAATATAAGTTTACAATTTTACAACAATTTATAACCATATGGACTTTTTTCAAAAAAATCGTTTTGTGCTGGCACGAAAAAACCATAAAAAATAGAAAGAAAAATCGTGGCAGTTTATAAAGCTAGAATCCTTACGAAGAAAATAGTGCTTATTTGAAGAAAATCTATGGATTAATAAAGAAGTTATAGCACTTGTGGTAGAAATAAGGAATTTCAACATAATCAGGTTTTTTATACTCCCACTATTGTGAACAAGGGTATTTATCAGATGCAGCCAACCAAAAGTATAACACATCGATGGAGAGACCTAAGGATCCCATAAATATTTGGCGGGAATCCGTTTTGGGCCTCTTCTTAGTCATTTTAGTCATTTTAACCTGTCCGTCTGTCTGTCTGGTTTGTGCGCTCGATAACTTTCGACAGGATTAAATCGATTGACATCAAATTTGGTATGTGTCAATATTTTTATATAATGGGTTTTGTATTCAGTAGTGTTTACAATTTCATCATGGAGATATATACGCAAGAACAACGTTTACAAATTATTCAGTTTTATTATCAAAATAATCGTTCGCCAATTGCAACTTTTCGTGGACTATTTTTTATTAAAAATAAAAAAAAAAACACTTTCCAGTCGACCTACGACCTTGACACACATGAGCAATATTTTAGCTCTCGTTAAGAGCAATCTTTTTGCCATTGACCGATTCCCGATCCGACGTACCGTTAAGGAGCAAAAATAAACTTTCTGTTTACATTTGAAAATGATGCTAAGTCCATTTTTTAAAAAAATCAAAAAAATACCACTTTCCAGTCGACCTACGACCTTGACACACATAAGCAATATTTTAGCTCTCGTTAAGGGCTATCTTTTTGCCATTGACCGATTGTGGCTAGGTGCCACACAGCAAATTAAACAATTGAATTGTTCCGAGAAAAGTTTGGAGATTCGATTATTTCAAGAAACTGTGATATTGAATGGCCTCAAGAAGTTGTGATTTAACACCATTAGACTATTTCTTGTGGGGTTATTTGAAGTAATTGGTCTTTTGAAATAAACCAGACCGGATTGAACGTGCCATTCTTGACATACGACTTGATTTAGTAGAAAAAGTGTTCGGAAATTGGGTTCATCGATTCGTTCGTTCCTGCAGAAGAAGTCGTGAAGGCCATTTGAATGACGTTTTATTTAGAACTTAATTGTATCGACTGTACTTCACATTAAATAAAAACTTTTGAATTTACTTAAAAATAAGTGTGTTTGTTTCAAAGAAATCATATCACTCTTATTGGAAAATCCTATATCTCAGACTGAGGTCAAAAATTGACTATGTCGGTCCACTCCTTCGAGTACCTCCCCAACGAAGGGCCAACATTTTGTGAAATATTGATTATATCATAACTTTTATACTACTATCAATTTTTTCTACTTTTATGGTTTCTTTCACGTCAGCAAAAAACCATTTTTTTTTTTTGAAAACAGAAAACAATTATTTTCTAGTTGTTGTATCGACAGTTACTAAACTTGCGTATCTACGTGGAAGTGATGTTCTCAGCATTTCTAGCCCTCACAATTCCCTTTAATTTAAATGATATCCCGGATATCACGGCTCTATCGAACTTATAATTCAAAAAATATGATACCAAATACTAAAAAAACTGTACCATCTATTTATCCCCTCACCTTAAAGAGGATGGTATACGAGTATATCATTTGCTACGAACCAAAAGTGTAACACATCGAAGGAGTGACCTAAGACCCTAAGTATGTTTGTTCGGCGGATATCCGTTTTGGGTAATTTTAAGTCGAATGAGCAATATCCGTCTGTCCGTCCGTCCGTCTGTCTGTCTGCTGGCTGGTGCGCACGATAACTCTCGAAAGGAGTAACCGATTGACTTTAAATTTTGTATGTGGTAACATTTTCTTATATCTCCAAACAAGTTCGAAGATGGGCCATATTGGTCCAACCCCTTCTAGTACCTCCCCCACAAATGGTTAACATTTAGTGAAATATTGATTATTTAATAACTTGTATACTACTTATTCGAATCCTTTGAAATTCTACACATAGTATTAGTTTATTAGTCACAATTAACTCGAGCAAAATAGGCGAAGTTGCCACGCCTCTTTTGTTACCTCCCACACAAATGGACAATTTTGAACCAAAAGTTAATAGCTTATAACTTTATTACCAGTGCATAGAAAGACTTGAAATTTTGTACAGTGTAATGATTTAATAGTACCTTCAAAACAGTGAAAATGGGCATTATTGCCACACTCTTTTTGGTACCCTTCACACAAATGGACCATTTTGTACCAAAACTTAACAGCTTTTAACATTAATGCCAGTGCATACAAATACTTGAAATTTCGTACAGTGCAATGCTTTTATAGTACCAAGAGTCCTGAGAGAAATGTGCGTTATTGGCACGCCCCTTTTTGTACCTCCCACACAAATGGACATTTCGTACCAAAAGTTACTAGCTTTTACTTTAATGCCAGTACATACAAATACTTGAAATTTCGTACAGTGCAATGCTTTTTATAGTACCTAGAGTCTAGAGAAAAGTGGCCGTTATTGGCAGCCCCTTATGGTACCCCCAACACAAGTGGACCTAGAGTCAGAAACTAAGCAACAACTTGTGAATTGCATTGATGAATATCAAAGATTTAGCACAAAGACATGTGTTGCCTTTGTGTTTACAACATCCGGCAATTCATTTTAATCTCCTTTGGCCAAAGAATAATAAACCTCAGAAAATAACAACAAAAGGTCATTTTCCTGATAGACAAGTCAAGATAATGGCAATGTTAGACCATATATAGAAATGTAAAAATTACATGTAAGTAGCCGCAGGCACTGTTACATACACAATCACTGCATTTAAAATTGTTATGAAAGTATTTCCCCAGATTTGTTATTTTAAAATAAAACTGTTGAAATGGATAATAAACGTTTATTTTACCACGAAAATTTATTTTTGATATGATTTTAAAATGGTATTTGTTCCGTTAAATTATATTTTATGCCAACTTCCTTATATTAAATAACAAGTGATCCATTTACTTATACCTTTTTTACATTAAATACTTAAAAGAGAATTGCATTTCTGGAATGTGACCCGAAAGAAGAATCTCTCTTTAAAGATAATTTCATTCCAATGTTAGCCGCGACTCTTTCCAGAAAGAGGGATCGTAAAAATTTTACGAACATCATCTTAATATGTAAAATATTCAACACATTAAAAGTGGGCATGGCTACAATAAATAAAAATAATAATAAAATACTAAAGTTATCTGTTTTTGAACTTGTTCCTTCCCCTGGTGTCGTATGAGTAACAAATGTGGGTAAACTAAAAATAGTACGTATACGTATACGTTACGCATAGGCTACAAATACTTATACATACCAGCAGAAAGGTGATATCTGTAATGTAGTCAACGCCGAAATTCATAAAAACAAATACACAAACAATTTGCAATCATTTATACATATACTCAAATTGTTGTTCAATTTACAAATTTAACGAAAAAAACTTTTAAATTTCTTCATAATCGCTTTGAGATTAAAAGTATATTTCGTAAATCATTTGCAAATACCAAATATCCAGAGATTCAGGATGCAATCAGTCAACTTGCATATCTGTCTCTGTGACTCTGTGAAAAAATCCAAAAATGAAAGCCATAAAAATCAATGTACTCCACTTGCTACTACTGTCTGACACTCTTAAGTGCCGTACTAAACACTCGACTATAGCAAAACACTCAGGCAACACGGCCAAAACAAGGCAAACAGCACAAAAAAAAAACAATAACAACAACTGCGATTAAATGAAAATGAAAATTATAGACATGTCGACCGACTGACAGACAGACTGGCGCACAAACGCACTGACACACATAGACACACTGGCAATGGTGCTCTATAAGGACAAAAGGAAAACAAGTGCCGTCGAGTATTTTATTCAGTGTGAATGCAATTCTTTATTTGATGTTCACCTGCACAGTGGGTAAATAGCTATTACATATTAAAGGGTA